>DWQT01000988.1:0-18758 GCA_018244895.1 Myscelus amystis hages
CCGCCTGCCCCCTTGTTGAAAAAATTGGGGGTTGGCCCCCCCCCCCCCCAATCCCCCAACAAATGCACAGAAAAAAATCTAATTTGTGCCAAAGCCCCCCCCCCCCCCCCTCCCCCTTTATGTGATTATTATGTGAGAATTAGCTCGGAGCCCCATGTGCCTCGCGTACTTAATTAAAACCCCCAAGTCCAATAACCAGTCCAAGCTAAATGCAGCATTAATATGCAATACGATCGATTGAGCATGTGGTAATATGTATGATGCGATTCGTAGTAGTCGACGATGAAGTTCGAAGAATACATATAACTGAATCCAGCAATGCACGGGATACGCGCCTCCAGTGAGTTGTACGTAATGCGTTCCATAATATATTCAGATCGCATTTATTTGTAAAGCTATAGGCATTGAAACAAGGTTTTGTTAGCGCAGCGAGACGGTCTCGCCGGGGAGACGCCTTGGAAAGACTTTGTAACCGAATTTGAATACGAAAAATCGTAGACGCAAACATTCTTCTATGATGTAATATTTTGTTTGGGATATTTGTTCACGGTTATTTGTAAGGTACTTATCGCTGATATCACCTTGTAAATTAATAGCTAGTGAACGGATTAGCCCGATACTAAGCACGGTAACTTGATAGTTACTCTTTCATTCATAATAGCGATATTAGCGAAACAAGTGATGTAACTAACGATTTTTTTCACGGATGTATTTTGGTGTTGGTTTTTTTTTTCCTCACGAATAATCGACGAATCGTACCTAACACACATACGTTATAAAAGCCTCTACTAACTAAATAAGTATATACGTACATATGTATTACATTTACATTGATAAATTATTCCGACCTTCCAGAAATTTCCGCTGAAGTGTTCGGCCGAAAATAATCTACATTAAAATTTAAAATAATTCAAACTAAATGGAACTTGAAAGATTACATCTGGATTACGCGAGGTTAGTTTTCAAGAGCGTGCGGTCATTCTAGCGGTGGAGATGGTTTACATATGTCCTTCAAATCATTGTCCGAGTTATGCTCCGTGCACACTGGCTGTATTATGCTAAAAATATGTAAATTGATATAAAAATGTTATAGGTACTATCGTTTCATATTTTATCTGAGTAACTGCTTCGGATTTTGCTCTACTATTATTTGTCCGCCAAGAATATATGAGATAGATACATCTTTTAAGAAGTGAATATAAGTAGGTACACTAACTAGATCTTTACAAGTAACGATTGCAGTTTTTATGAGTGTTACGCTTGAATATATCTGCAGCTAATCAATCACCTTACAATCTTATAAAGTACAAATTAGAACGCTTTGAATGTTGTATGTGTGACTAATGTAGTGTGTAATCAGTATTACAGGTTTATTTCGGTTTGTCAACGCATGTGATACCGACTAAGTTTCGGATTGTTTAAACAGGATTGGAACTGTTGAGAAGGTTAACTATATAATTAGCATTAGCATCCTCTTAAGCGTAATCCTTCTGTTTGTTGTAATAAGATCAACATTATTTCACGTTTTGGGCGAGCCCGGGCTTAATTACTGACGGCTACTATGCTTCATATTTCTTTACCAGATTTAGTTTTAACCGTATACATATTTTCCTACTGTAATATTTTCTTAGCTTTTTCGTAATAATTATGTTTAGTTTTGTTAAAATACGAACTATGTCCGAGGTCATTATTACTGAAATAAATGAATTATTTATTGAGTTAAAGTAATTATTTTATCACACAAGCGTCACACACTTAATAATAAACGCATTTTATTTAAACATTCACGTTAGTGGATGTGAATTTGTTCACATTGTAACCTGTAAGTGGAATAAATCACGAGGCTGTTGAACGAGTACTTGATACAGTTGCTAAAATTATTTTATTTCATACGTACCGGGTGCACGACTTCACCGCATATTCGGTCTCATGCTTGAATTATTTGAACAGTATATTGTGGAGCCAACTTGACTGCGTTTGCGTTGCGGCTGTATGTAAGTTAATAGAGAATTAACCACATACGGTTGTCGACTCTGGATAAACTTTATTGGTTTTTAATGACATCAATAAACGAGGTTGTATGTGCTGTGTTCAATTTCTTGCAATTTTTCACTTTGCCAAAATACTGCTATATTTACAATCGCTAAATACTGATTTTGACTTGAGGTGCTTGAGTCTAAGACGCACAATATTCTTGAAACGTAGTGTCATTTTAAGTAAGTAAGTTTACTTAGCTCGCCTCTACATAGGAATCAACAGTATACAACATGAAATTATAGATTTAAAACGGTTTTGTTACTTAAAACCATTATAACTATGATGCCACTGAACTTGTAATTGTCGAATTTTTATTCTACGTTGGGTGCAATTGATGCGGGTTCGCTGCACTACTGATTTATTTACATATTTGTTATTACTTAATATTAATTACCGACTGTAAAAATAGATAGTCGGTCGAGTTGTATTAAGGGACATATTGGTTGTACAGAATTGGTATGTCCATTCAATATGTTTGTGTCTTGTTCATAGTGGATATGATTGGATCAGTTTGATTTAACCAAGAATTAAATCTTTACACCTGAACATGAAGCTATAACTTTTAGCGACTTCACAATCAAATGAAGTGGAAATAAAACGATTTAAATGGAAAGTGTTTTAGAATGAATTTAATCGCTTGATTCTTACATTTAAAATTATAGTTATGGGAGAGCTGCAACAAAGAAACAGGATCAAAGAATATTTTTGCCAGTACCTCAAAATAAGACTGTAAATCTACTAAATATGTGTATAAAACTATCTAATGTCATCATCGTAAAGAATGATTAACAAAAAGGATGTTTTAAACTCAGTTCTATAATGCTTAGGTGAACATTTGTACTACACAACTATCGATCGTTGAAACTGGAAGCTTTGCCCGGTTTAATTGATAGGTGTTGGCTTGAAGAGGATCACACGGTTCATACATCCGAAGTTATAATTGGCCGAACGAGTGCCGATTACGGGTTCGCGCCTGTCCCGCGCCGTTGCTGAGCTAACATAAATTAGTTAGCAACTAACTGATACTTCGGCTCGTTAGCTCACTGCTACTCAATAGATTATCGAAGTCGATGGATGAATTCATAATGTTTATCATATATTCATATATTATCTGGTCTCAGCAAACGAATGATTCAGAGTAAAGGTAAAATAGATGTGAAATAGTAATTTATAAAGTGCATCGTATCGACAGCTTTCAAAGCATTATACGGAAAAGAGTTGCATCACTGTGGCGGCGGGTGCGCGGCGGTGCCAACAGCGTCCTGCGCACGGTGGCGGACAGGTGTGACGGACCGATACTCGTGCACTGGAACACACTACATGTCTTACCGCTCGCTCGCGCCGCCAAATAGACTGAATATATTGTGACTTGAATGGATATCTATAGTAATTTTGACATTGATGTAATAAGAAAATATTGATAATGTAATTATATTGACATGTGAATTTAATATTGTTAATTTAGTATAGAATTTTAAATAATAATAATATATTTTTTTTTACTAACATTAGGTATAAGTTTAATACTAACAATATGGATTGTAGCAAAATTGTAGTCCGAAGTAAAGGTTAAATAAATAAATATGTTCGTAGGATTTAATTACTACTATAAAAGGCTTGCAAAATTAACACGACTATCACCATACTTTGATACTTTTGCAATCGTTACTTCTTATACATTCTAATTGTCACACCCCATTGTAGGTGTTTGGGAGCATTTAAAAATCTTCGTTATACAGTTTAACTATTGAACCCAATTCACAATAACAGAATAGATGTATTGGTCGTTTCTATATCGTTCAGAACATCAAGTTGTGTAGCCACAGAGAGAAATATTTGAATAAACGCGTTCCCTTCAGGCGCTTTGTTCTCAAATCGCGCGACCGTCACGCTGAGCGTCACGCCCGAATACGCTGCACGTGATTGTACTTTTCGTGCTGACTTTTGATGCATACTGAGTATTCTATACGCGACTGTACACGTAAGAACAAAGTAATGACTTCATTCTATCACAAAGTTACATAAACTCGAACTAACTTGACAGTGCATTTGTCGCGAAAATTCAAACCGCTTTGCAATCTCCACACGTAATAGTTTTATTATACTGTTCTGTAGACATACGGGGAACTTTAAAATTACTCTTTCTAAGTCCTAACTTGCAGCATCACGTATGGTTCTAAGTTGCTGTAACGAGATTTTGGATAAATCGATCCATTTCAGGAGTTTGACGTGCGCTGGTGTCGGCATCCATAATTTATTGGGAGCAAATCGTCTCTGTATCCCAAGAGACATTCTTGCTGAGTTCAACGTGTCTTGCTAGTTCACCAAATACTGAATAACTTAACACGAGTTCCGTAGATAGTTCACATCTCGTTAATACCCGACGTACAGAATACTTCGGCCCCTTTCAAATACGATTAATCAGGTTTTGAAGCGTATACGAAGCTGTCAAGTATGTAGACACTTGTACTATTCTGGAAGAGTTTTATTTAAACTATTTCAATCATTCCATTCTTGGATTTAGGTCTTTTTATAATGAGCAGGTTGAAATCTAAAGTTCTATACTGATCACTTGTGCGTTATTGGAGTACGTGGAATTTAAATTTAGAACAGAATCGTTAGCGATTAAAGATAAGCTAAGCAGTCTGGTTATAAATGCAACAATAACCCATTTCATTATAACGTAAGGTACCCGCAGGGTCGAATACAAACAGGGTCCGTTTATACTCATACATAGTAATGCAAGTGATTTGCTTACCATTTGAATCAGTTATAAATGTACCGTAAAGGGAAATAGATTGGTTCTATTAGTTCCGTTACAGCGAGGTTTCCCTTTGACGTGGCAGTGCATAATTCAAAGGCTTTCGCCTCGATTTCCCCCCGGGATATGTGTTAGCACCTGTATTAGTATGTGCGGATCGTGCCGATTTAATCTGACCTATATACTTTTACAGCGAACTATAAATCGAGCCTGCTCTGTTGACAAATTGTTTGCGTTAACTCGTTCGCGCGTCGCGCAGTGAACTGCACAAAGAATTTGAACGTCGAAATTACATTTACATATGTACGAGTATGTATGTGTGCAACTTTAGCATTTATTTGAACAGTGAGTTATTTACTGGATAGAATTTTTACCACACATTAAAATACACTTATTGTGCTTGAATTATTCAACACAAACCTGTAATAAGTTGACACATCCGCTTTTTTTAAGTTTACGATTCATTTCCAAAAATCCATTTCATATATTTTAATTATGTATTGAAATTGATGCTAATTAATTTAATCGCAACTTTCAGATAGTGGATATGTGACAATATTAGCCAATGTCGTACAAATCAACAAAATAAATGAGACATCGTGGTTTGGGCGATAATTAATTTAAGCGAGGGCCTAAACCAAGACACCAATTTCGCTCTTGTCCTAACGAGAAAATTCGCTATATAATTTCTTTATTTAGGAACTCGCTAAATTCACATATCTTGCTGTAATTTACAAGCACACTCTTTTCTATTTATTAATATATGTAAAGGACAATTGAACAATGGTTGTTTGTATCTGTGACATCATCTCTATATCATGTTAATTATAATTATACACGCCTTTCAGTTCACTACTATATACATGCTATACAGACGTAATAACCATAATGCCGTATACCTAAATGTGCTCATGAAATTTAATATTGACGAACTTATTAGAGTTTCACACTTGCGCCACTTAGGCGCCCAAGTTTACAATTAATAAACAACGGGTGAGCGTACTCGAATATGCTTTTCTAAGCTGTGTTGCTGCACCTGTTTGCATACAATACTTAAAGTGTCTTTGTTCTTCTAAAGGGTACGTTCATTATTTGTGACATTGAAGTAAGAACTCTATTCGTTAGTGTCGCGCTGTTATTAAGGTGGATTTTTGAATGCACAGTCGAAATTTATACAGCACATAATATATAACGAGACAAATTCCTTACGGTGGTACACCACCGAATTTAGTAGTTTAACTAATTTTTAATCGTACTTTATTTATTTGTTTATTTTTATTTTATATTTAATAAATCAATTATATTTTACTTTACTTAACATATACATATACAGTAAAATATTTAGAAATATTTTCCTTTACATTCAATAATCATGTAACAAATATATCTTACATTTTTATTATATGAATATCTATATATGTTATTTGCATTTCATAAATCAAGTACAGAATCGTACTTAGTATGTTCGACGTAAACTTTTTTATTGGCAATAACAATATAAACTTTACTTATTGCATTGCGTATATTCTATGCCATGTGAAATCTAGCTTTCCCTAACACTCATCGACTCATCTTTTAATCGTAAGTTAGAAATGCTCAGTATCCACTCTCATCCACACATAGAAAGGTGGCGAAACCGTTTCGAATTTTCTACCCTTTCTACTTCCCTTTAGTTTATGTGCTCAATTGTCGTAACGTACCTCAGCGCCTACGTTACTTATGCTCTCGTAATTTTAGCTGTTCGTGAATCATTCTGAAGGATTCCCATACGTTTCAATTCTTTTACAGTGAAATAATATTCGTCAATGTATTAGTTTCAGCACGAACACTATAAAGAGCCCTAAATATTTGCACGACAACATGTATTGCATCCGATGTATACCTATTTATAAATTTTTTCTATATTGAAAATATTGCATTTTCTATATTGAAAATATTGCAAAAATTAGTGCACTTCAAACAAAAGAACGCGATTTGTTTGATATCATTGTATTTTATGTATACTCATTTTTCTAATATCCCCTAAAGGAATCATAAAAAGAGATAATTAGAACAGATTATAAATTTACAATTAAGTTAATTACCTGGCCGTCATGTATTATTTTACACAACGTTACTTTGAACTGGGGTACCAGTAGGTTAAAAGGGAAACGAAGCTTTTTAGGTCGTTGACCCGATGAATGATCTATGGTAGTATTTTTTTAGTAATAGTTCCGAAATGTCAGCTAAAAAAGCTAGCTATTAAAAATGAAACAAAATCGTCTGAATGATTGATGCAAGTTAAATGTTGTAATTACGGGTGGACGTCGCGTGTCGGGGAATAATTGTGCGTTTATATTTTAATGGTATTCGCCATTTTTCATTGGCGGTTGCGACTTGATTGATGTTGCGATTTATTAAGATTTTTTCGACGCGTTTGTATCCCATAGAATTCAATTAAGTAAGAAATGTCCCACACTGGTCATATAAAATAACGAGAGGAATTACTAATGAAAATAGACATAAATGGAAATGAAAAAAATTAATTCGAGGATAATAAATGCGTGACCACGTTTAAAATTGTTTATGACGAAAATTATATTAGCACGAAATCTTAGAAAAACAATTGAACATCATTTTTTTTAAATTTTGACTTTACTGTAGTTATTCTTATATTTCACAGAGGTACGTTAGCTACGAGTATAAATTCAAATTATTGGTTCCACCTATAGGTAATTTCTACTAAATATATCGTCTGTGGTACATTTGATATCTGTGGTATAAACGACTTCGTTCTGTGGAAAGGATTCATTTATTAAAATTCAAGGGAAGTGTGTAAAACTACAAAGTACCTCTTAAACCTGTTTCGAAAGAATCATTAAAAACAATGTTTTTATTTATCTTCGTGTAACACAAATAAATATTTTAAAGTAAAATACCATGTATTCGAAATTACGATTTTGAATATAGAACAAGAGAACCATTTTCTGTTGTTTTAATATTGATTAAACTTGTTATTCATCAATTTGACCTACTTAATTGTAGGTAATTTAAGCGTACTTACCGCCCGCAATTTTGAACATGGTTTGGACGCGGTCAGGTGTATGAATAATTACTCTCATTAAGTGTATAAATAAATTATAATTAAAAGTTACAATGGGGCAATTTTATACATGCCGCCTTAATTATGTGCAAAATTGGCTTTTTGTGAAACCATTAACGTTCCGTCGATAAGGCGAGCTATACAAAAAATCTAGGTGAAATACCATTTTTTTTAAACTTAGGTAGGTATTCCGGTTTTGAAATAGGTTCCTTACATTTAAAATTAACAGTGATTTCATAGTAATATTGCAGACAATGATAATAAACAGTTACGTGTGACTCATTAAATAATTGTATAATTCATGTACCTATATACATGTGTCCGTATATACTTAATAGAATTATATAGCCAGCAAGCTATATTACTATGTCGTTTGTAATGGATATTTCATGTTCTTTTATTACCTTAAACAGGCTTAGACAGCCTAAAACAGCATCAACAAATGACTTTATATTTCAGTGACGTAACAAAAAAATTGCGTGATTGGACTCTAAATACGTCTCATTTATTATATTACTTCGTGACTTTAACGATATTTTTATATTTCACAGTTAAGACTCAGAGAAATCTAGCGCCTAAACTTTTTTTTATCTAAGATTTTTAATTTATTTCACAATAGCACAAGTATTGTGCTTGTTTCCCCTAACGAGATACGCAGAAAGCACCCAGTGCCAAATATATATAAGGGACTAGACGGGCTTATTTTACCTTCGCCACTCACTCGTCATTCATTCATCCTTCATTTACTGAATGTAATATTCTAAGCTTAGAAAAAGATAGCTTAGATAGTCAGTCATTTGAAAATTGTCGCTTTATTTAACTATCAGATACACCACACCAGTAATAGTATAGCATAATAGAGACGTTATCTTAAGGAGCTCGCTTACGTGCAGAAAGTCACGCAACGGAAAGGCGATGAAGGCATTTTTAACAAGTCGCACGTTCTGACTGCAAGCCTCACTACAAGTGCATATTTGCATTTTTATTTTTTTTTCCACCGAGGAAGCAAATAACATGATAACTGTAATCATTTTAATGATATAATTTTGTGTGGATTTGCTTGTGATGCGATTATATACAGTTATACATATAGTTATACATATATATACAGTTACCTTTTAAAGTATACATTAGGAGTACCGTCAAAGTCCGACTAACGTTTTGTTCTCAGCGCAGTCATGTGACCGCTGATAGAAAAGACCTAACTCCAATTCCCTTCTTTGATTCTGTTGGTCACCCTGATATTACAGATCGGTTTAAAGGCGCGCTTCTATATTTAATATAATAACACTTCAGTGCAGCTTTCAGACCTCGAAAACAATTGAATAACGAAATACTTAACTATTAATTAAAATTAACTAAAATTTCAAAAATGGTTACGCCAGCGTTACTCAACTTTACAATTCGACTTGGCAGATATAACCTGTTACAAGAAATTTAAAAATCACAAATTTTTCATAGTTCATGCTTAACGTAACGATTCCTTCGAATTTTTGTATAACATATTATAATTTGCTTATCATTATAACTACGTCTGTATAAAATGGCCATTCTGCTAAATCGTTTTATGTGTAAGTTAGGTAAAAGTGCTTGTTTAAATGATCATGTAAGTCCATAACTTCAAAACTACAGGAGAGGTGCTTACGACGCTATTGTAGCCCATTTTAATTATTCACTGCTTTTTTGGCGGGAATATAATGGACAAGTAGAGATACAAGACAGTATCGGACAGAGATAGTATCGGATAGAGAGAGACAAAGACAGTAATAGGTACGCTAGTAATATACTGTTTCATTCTGTCATACATTGCTTATAAAGTGTCAGCATAAAACGTCTTTATATTTTGGTATTATAATTTAAGGGTGTTTATTCTTATGTTGAAATAATTGACTTTTTAATTACGTGTCATACACAAAGCGTGTACTGGTGTAGTGACGTTTTGCAAGGACTGTTCTCATAATTTAAGTATTGAATTTAAAAGGTTATTATATCCCATTTACACTGTTTAATTGTACTCTAACATACGTCACAATATCTACGCTACTATTACTCAGTTCTTAGTAATAGCAGATTCTACATATGTACATATATATACACAGTTCAATATATTCAAATGCATGTTTACATTGTGTCACGAAATTCGAAGCTACGAACCGAAGTTAGTCCCATACAAATATTATGCACCCATTTCGGAAAAGGCCACGCGACGATTTTCGTCAATCGCCCGAAACAAAGCAAGGGGTGAATATTAAAGGGCTCACTGACACTCGAGCTGGTTTTTCATCAGGCGACGAGACACCGGTGTGCCGCTTTCAAACCCTTCTTTTGAGATCTCGCGAAAGATTAGGCACCGGCTCTTATGGGCGACTTTAGTGACGTGTGGTGTTTTAGGTATCGATAAATACTTGTACTCTACTTCTATCACGTACTTGCGTCTAATGGAAAACACAAAACTAGCGGCAACCAGTTAAAACTAGAAATTGCCAAACGAGTATTACCTAAACAGATATTATCAGTGTCTCAGTGGCGAAACTCACTTTATGTTCGTTAAATATGATTGTTGACTTGAGCTAACAGTTTTCTTATTAGAATTCTTTTGCGCTATCAGTTTATAAGTTTAAAGTTACTGCCTCGTATTTAACTTAGTTCGAACTTATCTAACAATTCCTATATATTTAAACTTTACACTCAGTGTGTTACTTAAGTTTTTGATATCGCTTGCTACTAAAATTTTATCATTAGTTTTTACCAAGAATGTAAATATTTGTAGTTCGGATATCTGCATTTTTTTCCATAATATGGAAGTAGCAGACGAGCATGCAGTCCACCCGATGGTAAGTGGCTACTGCCGCCCATGGACATATGTAATCGACGCCAGACAGGATTAGATTCCTATCTCAGGTCGACCACAGATGCGCCGCTACCCCTGAGTAAGAAAGTATGTCTGCGCCTTACCCTTCAAACCGGACACAGCAACGTTTAACACTGCTGTTATAAGACAGAAATAGGTGTGGCGATGCTGCCGCCAGAGTCGAACCAGAGGGATCTACCACCTTAGACAAACGCCGGCCTTACCGTTGCACAAGAACGGGTTTTAGTGGCATTGCAATTTATCGGCGTGATATAAGCAAATCCATCACTAGTTCGTTATGACGCGTCACCGCTAGCCCCGCTTGGCACTTCGCGCGCGATGATTCAGCATTCTCTAACCGAATGGCTTTTACGATTCCACTCTCATTCGCGCGCCAATTCTACTGATAGTGTCTCTCACGCAGTTTACGTGCCGTGTGGGAACTATAGGTACAACCGTTTTTAGTGATGGTGGACATGATTGAATAAGGATAATTTTGTAGTGAACTAAAGGATATCTAATATTGTTTTCTAAGGCTTAAATGGTCAAGTGGCCTAAATTATGGGTACTTCTATGCTTAAATGGACCCTATTTGGAAACAAATGTGAATGAAACTCGCTGAAAACTTGCATGTTTCTTCACAACAACATTTACTTTAACGTGTAAGCAATTTTTCTTATTCTGTATAGTATCTGCAAAACTATTACCTAAGTAATTTTGCGTGAAACTCTAACATATAACATTAGGCGGTAATCTGTACAATCGTACTCGTACCTACTATGTATGATGGGAAATGTTTATTAAATAAACTCAGCAACCTATTTTATGTGAACACTACTTTAGACATAAACGTATCATGTTCGTGAAATGACATCTTTTCGGCTATACGTTTGGCGCTACGCCGTAAGCGACGTAAATTTCGTCTGGTTTTTCGTAGGTTATTTACAAAACATAGCGAACGTGTTCGACCGAACATTCGTCTCCATTCTTTGCGTACATGTGTTGTGAAATTTAAGGAACATATTGCGACTTAAAACCCACAAGTAATTTAACATAACATTTACTCGGCGTCACTGCTAAAAGTTCTACGATGCTACGTCGTAGCACTTGTAGAGGTGTCTTGTAGAAGTTTGACGGGAAACTAATATTGCAGTCGTCTGCAACACGTTCTCGCGTGACTAACTTGTTCATATAAATTACTAGGATTACCAATATTGCTCTGACAAGACTTGTTTTATCTTGTTCTGGCTTGGTTTCGTTATTGGAGAGCTTAAATTGGTACCATTTTGTAGTGTTAAACTTTGATGTAGTACAAAAGTTTCGCATGGTCGAGCAATTTAAGTTCAGTTCTATACAGCTTGATGTAGTTCAAGTAGTTCCGAGAAAACGGATACTTGTTAAGCTGACTAACACGTGTATGCATATAAGCCTATATAAGCTTAATTATACTGCAGAACGTTGAACTATTTTATAAGCGTTACCTAAGAAATTAGTATGACTTCGATTAACTTACGCAACTAAATTCGAAAAACAGGCAATAAAAATTAGCTACTGACATAAATATAGAGTTTTATTTAATTGATTGTATCGTATATTTTCAGTATTTTAAAATCTTAACCGACACTATGAACAATATCATATAAATTGAAACCAAGTAAAAAACTCACATTACCTTTTAAATAAATTGAAGCTATTCAATATTAATATTATACCCATAACTTTAATTCCTTTTACCCCTTTATTCCATATAACACCCTCCAACATAATTCCCTCAAACCGCGTCATTTCCCACATACGAAACTCCCGCTCATTGTATGGAAAACACAAAGCTCCCCTATCTCATACAACCACGCTGCCTCAACACACAGAGGTAAAACGAATTACCTTAATGCAGTCATGTGTTTAATATTATCATTGATACGAATTTCCACAACGATGAAGTCATAGGAATATTGCTTGTTAAGAATTTACAGCTCTGTATTATTTTGAATGAGGAAATAATATTCATACACTAGTAACGGAGTATGTTTTCGTCATGTTCATATTCGGAAGTAATAAATATTATGTCTAGTAATTGTACCCAATTCCTAGGAACTGTGTATACCAAATTATCCAAGTATCTTTACAATACCTTATTAATTATGTATGATTAAAAAACAAAACAAATGAAAGGGAAAATTAAAATGATTTATTAATGAAGACGTCCATTACCTTAATCCATTTTCGTTATAAAATGTAAAAACGTAATAAAACTTTATATTTTAGTTAGACAAGTTAGACGCGGCGGTGACAGAGGGTTATCACGGACTTCAACAACCTACGCTGTCCACTTTCGCGTTTATCGATAAAATGGAGCAAGTAGCATCACAATGAGAATACTGCCATTGCATCAGAAATGAAAAAAAATCTGTTATCACACAAAGTTTATTTGACGATGTGAAATTAATAATAGTTTGTTGTAAGAATAATACGCTTTTTGATATAACGCAAATTCGGTTTATTTTTTGTGTCATAAAGTTCGATTGCGATAAACCATAACATTTTATACTTATTATGAGATATCCCTTTTACACAGTTGTAATACGGTTACCTTGTAATACGGTTATATTTGTAGTAACCTTTGATAAGATCCGCACGAAGCAATCTCAAACTTAATCAAACTTATATCTCATTGTTGTTGCACTCGCACGACTGTCTTCAGCCAACTGAGCGTGGGAACTTCTTGTTGTTTTAAGTGCATAACTTTAATATAAACCTTATGCACTATTGTAAGTGAGTCTGGAGTGTTTTCAGTTATAATATACATAATGCAGTCGACTGCGATTAATTAAGATTATTTGACAGCGTGTGACGACCACCTATTATGCACTACATATTTAAATTTTGAAATACCCTTTTCATTATGAGCTCTCTTGGTTCTAAAATGTTGTCTAGGATGTAAAATGCTTAAGTGGCATTTATGACTATTTACACTTGTCTTGAATAATTAAAAAATGGTAAGAAACGGGAAATATCCAGTTACCTCGCAATTGGCTTCAAAATAAATTGTGTTATCAGTTTCACTTGGATTTCTCTCTTTTCTTGAACCTTAATATTAGTTTCTTCTCCTTTAATACTAGTTTCCATTCACTCGACTTCGTATAACGTTATGAAATTTTAAAGGTACAATTTCTAAAATTGTCCTCGCTCACGAGACGAAAGTTTTACAACATAAAGCCCAGTTGGCGTAGCTTTAAAATTGACAAAACTGTTTGGAGACTCATAGAATATTATATTTAATTTTTTTAAGTACCCACATACAAAAGTGCAAGCAATATCGAAAAGTATATATACAAGTAATACTGTCAGTCAATTCATTTGGAACAAGTTGTTTAAAACTAGTATTGTCTAAAGTTAAAAGTTATCTAAAATGTTAGTATTGACAAACATTGACAATGCGCACGAGACTTACAACCGAATATCATCCCTCTGATTAGGCCTCTGATTGAAATAGTTATTTTCTCGAATTAATGTAACGAAAAACAACAGAAAAACGATAAAAAATTGGTGTGTTATTAAAAGTTTGTATCTCATGTGGCTCATCATGAATATAGATTGATTGCATTAATAATTTTCTTTTTGTGGAAAAATGACGTAACTCACTTTGTTTCTTTATATTGTGTTACATAACTATACCTACTGAATTTAGGCACATTATAACAAATATCGTAAGAAAATACATCAACGTTTACCGAGTATAGAAAAACAATTCTGTTACGTCACACGTTTTCTCTCTCCTACTGCTCACGCCATCTCTTATTGTTTTAGTAAATTAAATTACCATCATCTTGGGGGTACGTTTTACGTAGTGGGGTCGTAACGTTCGCTCAAAGCTAGCGACATCTAGTGGAAATAGCCGTAACTATTGCGTATGGTTAAAACTGTCATTCATGAAGTTTCGACAAATTTCTTCTAGATGGCGGTATCAAGGGTAGTTGCATTTGAAATGAATAAAATTATAATGTTTTCTTTTGTTCTTGAAATTGAAAAACAGAGTAGTTTCATAGATTTCATACCTTCATGATGCATCTAAATTCATGTTCTTAGTTTTTCAAATATTTTGATCTAAATGTATGACATCATAATCTGGTACGGTCGGCCAAAGAATTGGTTTACCACCCTAAAGTTGAATGCCGCTTGCAGATTCATAGGCGTTAAAGGTTAATTTCGATTGCAGGGCGATTTGATAACTTCTATTGCCATCTTTATCTCATTATTGATAACGATACGTGACATTTGTTTTGTTCTTAGTTTAAACTTGATGGAACCAATGACGTTGTAACATCAATGGACGTTGTAAAATCAAATATTCAAAGCTTTATCTATACTCTATACTAATATATAAAGCTGAAGTTTGTTCGATTGTTTGAACGAGCTAATCTCAGGAAATATTGGTCCGATTTGAAAAATGCTTTCAGTGTTAGATAGCTCATTTATCGAGGAAGGCTATAGGCTATATTGCGCGGCTTCGCACGTGTTGCTATTCAGAATTTCATAATGGCAATAAGTAAAAATGTAGTATATGAATTTAGATATTCCGAGGATAGCAGAAAATTGCACGGTACAGGGACTGGGGAATTGTTTTGTTGTGTAATTGTGATCGACGGGCGCTCACCCCGCAGAACACCATGACGTAGGGCCGGCCCTGCTGCTTCGCGTGCATGCAGTCCCGCAGCACGTCCACGCGCCGCTCGGGCGACAGGATCCGCACCAGCGACTCCGTGAGCGCGGCGCGCACGGTCCGCGCCACCGTCTCGAACGTGCCCACCACCTGTGCACACATACAAGTAACGTACAAGCGATTCTAATCTTTGCATAGAAGCGATTATACATTCTTGCATATTTTATTCCTTGCCACATTGGAACACGGAACACCAGGATGATATACAACGCGGATGTTGACGGACGTAGGTGCCGAGGGAGACCGAGACTGTCCTATCACGACCCGAATAGGCTAGACACGTGCTGACGGGGGAGTCAAGAGTCTCCGAAATCGGCGCGTACATGAAGAGAGTGATGGATGCGGACGAAGCACAGCAGGTTTGGAAGGTCTGCGATATTTGGCACTCGGTGCGCCCTGCCTACCCAGTTAGAGACCTGGCGTGATGGTTATGTATGTATGTATCAAATTATTTGTAACTTTTTAAGTATAGGTCGTCATTTGTTAATTTTAACATAGACATTATAAGGAGTAAACTATTATATATGTTGTGGAACTCAGTTTATTTCGCTGTCACATATGCAGGAAAAAGGGTTAGAGTCTATTTACAGTTTACTGTTACTTGGTTTAAGGTGTCATTGACCTCACGACTAACTCACCTTGCCCTCCAGTTTGGTCGCGACCGAGTCGCACAGTTTGTTGGCGATGTCAGCCGCCACGTTCTTAGCTATGAGGTGATCGCGCAGCTGGTCCAGCACTGGACGCATGCTCTCCTCGGTCAGCGCCTTTGAGCCCACCAGGCCTGCAGTACGGACACAACAGTCTTGTAGCGACAACATTAGTAATATGTAAACCCAGAGTGTACTGAACATTTTGATATAACATGTACGATATTGGGTACCGAACAGACTGTTTTTGTCTCTATATAGAGACAAAAACAGTCTGTTTTAATTTAATTTTAGTGCAAAAATTACATAATAATAAATGATTATTGTAGTTATGAGTGCATTTCTTTAAATTTGTACAGCGTAAAAATCAAAATATAAAATTGAACTGATGATTCTGTAATATGTTTAAATGTACCTTGTGCAAATAAACGATTTCATCTTTGTGTTTGAATATGGCATACTATTGCCCTTAGCATTTTCCCCTTCCCGATAGCAGTACGACTTCATTGTGATATGTAGAGTATGAATGTAAAATATATGAATTCATCTCAATAAAGACACTTAGGACGTTTCACACAGCATAGGCTAACACGAGGATATATAAATAAGTTTATGTATATATGCAGTGTACATGCCTTTGAAAATGCTGAACATGCCGCCAGACTTCTTGGGGCTCGGCTGAGCGCTCTGGTCGTTGTCTTCCTCGCTGCTGCTCTCCTCCGACTCCACTTCCAAGTCTCTGATGGCGCCTGCCATCTGTCCCACCAGCTGCGAAACGGAAAACAAGGGTTCATGTTACATGTTTGTTATAATTTTTTATAAGTACACAATAAATTAATATGGTGATTATTGGAACAAAGTTCCTTATCACACTTTGCGAAGGGGGCTAGACGGAAAAAATTCAGACCAAAAAATCAGACGGAAGTTGTCCGACACACTAGTGTTGCCAATTAAAAGAAATAAAATTTTATTACAATTCTTTCACAAATTAATTGAAAGGAACTTCATTTCATCCGGGTGTCACTTGACACCTCTCTTGTTTGTGTTTTCTTGAGACATGTTTAATCTAATCTCCAATATAATAATGTATGCTTATATTGGTAGAAGAAGTGAATAATACCAAGATATTGTCCCAAAGAAGAACAATTAACTGTCTAATCCCAAACTAGAGCGAGCATGTAACCTCAAGGGTAACCCCACAGCTGATAGACTATACATACAAACGTACATACATAACCATCACACTAGGTCCCTAACAGTGCAGGTGGAAAGTACCGACATACATACATACATTTCCAAATACATAGATAATTTTACATAAATCTTGTGGTCATCATACAAAACTAACGCACTGACCACTGGCCCAATGGCAACGTAGATATTTTGGCTTTGAAGTGAGACACATACCTGAGTATCGGCTGCATACTCCACGTCGCCCTCCTTATCCGTGCCGAAGTTAAGGGACGGCAGGTCGCGAGAGTCTCCGCCCAGCTCCCACACGCGGGGTTTCTTCGTGCGGTCCACCACTTTGGGGCTCTTCGGTGACTTCCTATTTTTGAAAAAGATAAATTTCCGCTGCTAAATTGTACGTTCATATATTTAAAGTTCTTGTCTTGCGCTTTTAGTGGTCAATAAATGGACCAGGTTTCCCCTCATAGTGAGCGGGCTTAGGCCATAGTCTACCACCCTGGGTAAGCTTGGATCGGTAGACTTCACACACCTCAGAAGATATTATACACTATAACATCTTCACTATGTGCAGGTTTCCTCATTATGTTTTCTTTCACGGTTATAGATAGCGATATTTAAATTTTTGTTATAAAACGCACCTAACAAGTCATATGTGTGTGCCAGGATCGAAGTCAAACCCCTCCAAGTAAGAGGCTGAATTTCAAACTACTACGCTATCAATACTTACAAAAGTAAAGCTAATCTTGATTTATAAATGAAATTCAATTAAGTTTAAACCCTGCAGAAGAGCAGAGAAGAGAGCAGAGAAGAGCAGAGCTAGAGCCAGAACACAGGCATATTTTGCTTAAAAGGAGGCTCTGGCCACTTATATTGTGATGAACCTAGTCTGAAAAGCGATAAAGTATTTCTATTTCTATTTTCAAAAAAGCAATATACTCACTTAGCTTCTTTCTTGCCCTTGCTGGCCAGCTTTTGAGCCAATTTCGCGCGGTTGGCTGCGTACATATCATCCTCAGCTTCTGGATACTCCTCACCGTTAGGCACATTCTTAGCTTCCACTATTTTCACTGTAAATAGCATTTGATTTGTCATTAACATAACTGCCAACTAAAGTAACAAGTGTGTGAGTGAACTTTACTATCAGATGAATAAATATAATATATTACTCATTCTTATGCTAAAGTACATATTTACGAGCCCAAATATACAACACAATAATTTTTAATATGAACAAACTAATGTAAACTTTCTACAGTTAAAACAATTTTAATAGACTAAAACATTTCATTGCTTTTCAGGGCATGTTGAGCAATTGCGTGTTGATGTAACTCTTAAGGTCGGTTCCGACTATGACACTATACACCATACACTCAGTGTATACATCGAATGTCCCTGTGTGAACACGAGTGTCTGTAATTGGTAAATTTATTGTGACACAATATTTAGTTTCGCATCAACCGCTGTGTGAA
>DWQT01000989.1:0-18753 GCA_018244895.1 Myscelus amystis hages
CTCGGGTGCCACACGCCATACACAAAAGATATCCATGGCACCACTGTGGTGCCATTCGCACGGAATCGGTTAAACATGCGAAGTTATTCTACTAGTATTATAAATGCATAAGTTTGTGAGGATGTAAGTACATGTGTTTGTTACTCTTTCATGAACAAATTACTGGACAGATTTGGATGAAACTACACAGTAATATAGGTTTTACATCAGACTTACATATAGGTTACAATTTGTAATGATTTTATGTAATTTTGGTGGCAATATAATGATACATGTCAATTAAGTCAGAAAAAAACCCCTCTGAGAACTATATTTGCGTATGCTGCCTAAGCCATTGGAGTTGCACAAAAATGATGTACCATAGGATTGTTTGTCTTGAATAGTTCTAAATAAGAGTCTGTGACAGGATATATCTACAGTTTATGGGGAAGCCACTGACCAAAAATGTGAAGCATAAATTTAATTAAATTAGATACTATTATCAAATGCACATTCTAGAATATTTATTAAAAAATATATTTATTTAAAATGATCTCTGACAAGACAATGTGGCATACCACATGAACAAAGCCGCGGGCAATAGCTCATATACTTAAATGTGACAAATGTGTCATATTTGAAACATAGTATGCATAGATAACAGTAGCTTATTGAAATGCAGTCAATTAGTTACATGTCACAGGTTATATGAAGAAAATATCTCGAGCATGTATTGTTACATTATATTAATAAAAATTCAGACAGTTACATGCATGATGAAGAGTTGTGTTGGTCAAAAACATTAAAATACGTATTCCATATAAATCAAAATTTATATTTATGGTCCAACTACAAAAAATTACTGTAGTATTAATCATTTGGGCAAACACCAATGTGTGTGTTTCTGCCGGCTGCAGTTAATGGTATGTGGACTGGAGTATCTTTGATGACGATGTTCCTGATGCAGCCAGTAAAGCCCCGCCTGGAGCGGACGCCTCTTACTTTCCCAATTGGGCGTTCGTGGCCTCCTATGTATAGTGCTGAACGAGTGTCCGTGGAGCCCGACTGACCTAAACCAGCGTCCGTGAAGTGTCCGTCCACACCCACGGATACCACGTGTCGGGATTTGACAGCTAAAAAAGAAATATGATATGATTGTTCATATTATAATCAAATCAAATAACTACTAAATATGAAGTTGGGGTAATTACTTGGATGCCTACATAGGCGTGCAAGTAATTACGACATATGTATATTACAATGTGCACTACGTAAGTACATGTGTTTCTAAGTTATTAAAATTATTCTGCACTCTGCCGAGCTTAATGCTTAATGGATTTTGTGATTAAAAGTACTGTTTTTTTTAAATTAATAATCCTTACTAATGTTATAAATGCCGAAGTGTGTTTGTTTAACCTTGCCTCACATCAAACAAACCGAAGGACACGTGATACATAAATTAATTTAACCACACTGGCTACGCCGCGGCTAACATCTAGTAATTAATAGTTAAGTACTGATTGCTCAGCTTATCTATGAAATAGATACAAATATGATTATTGATCTACTTTTAAATTTGTAAGCAAAACAAGATAGGCAAGTATTTACAGTAATAACTCCACTAAAGGCTCTGTACTCAACTTACCGTGAATTTTATGCCAATTTCCATCACAAAGAGAAAATTTGTTGCCCAACTTGTAGCTAGCATGGAATGGCCCTTTGCCATTTTCGACATTGGCTACTACTTCGTTCTCTAGAAGCTCTAAAATCATGAAGTCCCGTTTCCCGTGCACACTCAGCAAGAGACCGGTGGAGTTTCTTGGTTTCACTTCCATAGATATAGATATTTCGTAGCCGACTTTAAAGTTTTCTAGGAGCTGAAATGCAAATTGATGATTAAATAGGTGTTATAGATCTTTTAACTATTTTATATTGATTTTTGTAATGAAGTAAAATCTAGAACCTAATATGCTCACAATGACGTGAAACAAAAGACCTGAGTCAGTTTTATCAACTAATGAAGAATGAAAATGTGTTAAAGTTCCATAAAAATTGTTATCCACAAAAGGGGCGGTGGTACAGTTAAGTTGTTGAATCTCAATTATCACTGTACCCTTCATACATTTGCAACACTGATCAATTCACCTTCAAGAACCAACACAAGAAGCATATTGCTGGGTATTTAATTTACTTAAATAAGATTGTGGGCAGAACTAGGTCTCGTTTTAATAGGTACTTTAACAGGTAGACACTTTTTATTACAAACATGACTTTATTTTTACTTGTTTTTGGTTGGGTTGTAGTGGGAAATGTATTGGGCAGCAGGCAGTAATGAAACAACTTACTTTTAGGTAATTACTATGCACATTGCTCGAAGGGCCGAAGTAAACACCGTCTTCCACATTATCAGTGCACCGCAGTGAATTTACTCTATACAAGATGTCGGTGACGTATTGTCCGTTCATCATGAGACCCTTCAGGCAGCCTTTAAACGGCTGATAGAAATTCTGAAAAATAAAAGAATGAACATTGGGTAATATGATGATTTTATTTTTTAAATACTGTAATCATTGGCTTTTAATGAAACCTCATCGTTAATGACATTAATTTACATATTGAACTGTAAATAGTGTAAAGTTAGTATATATACAATAGCTAGTATACCATGAGATTTTGCGCGACAATGTCGCTGATGTTCCGCAAACCGCCGTAGTAGTAGGGCGGCGTGAGGACGGCGGGCGCGGCGCACGCGACGCTCGCCTCGCCCACGCGCTCCGCGTCCGCCGTCAGCTTGCCGTGCCCGCCGTTGCGCACCACCGTCACCGTGTGCCATTCCGTGCCGTCGTACGTGGACGGGGACGTCACTAGAGCACTCTCGCCGCCGCAGTTGAACGCAAAATGCAACTGAGAATGTAAACATATTTTGTAACATTCTATTATAGCTCAAGATATTTGTATACAGAGAACGCTGACGAAATGAGAGGACGTTTATGCGATACTCTTGCATTATACGAACCCCTAGATGTTCTGTTATATTTTATGACATAATAAGTTTTTTATTAATTTCATTAACTTAAAATCGTTGACATCACACCTTTGCGTCTTTCATGTAAAGAGCCAAAAACTGCGATGGAGCTTTGTCGGCGGCAGCATAGAATATAAGTCCTCCGTGAACGTCAAACGTTCGGAAAGTGATTGTCAGATCGAAGCCCTCCAACTGACGTCCTGGTAGCTTCGCGTATTCTATTCTGCTATCGTTGCGTGTACCTGTTGATGCAGCACATACAAATATTTAATTGTTTATCTCTAACTAGAACCAAAAAGGTATTCACCTTTTTCACGTCATGCAATGTTTTCTATATTTATATTTATAATAGTCCGTGCCTATATTTAAATAATCGCTTTACCGAATCTGTATCCTTCCACGGGATCTCCGAAGCCATATTGCGTGTCGTATGCTAATGCACATCCTGCCTCTGGCTGCGGCGGCGGGCGTCGAGTCGTGGAGGGCGCCGGCCGGCTGGTGGTGGGCGTCGTCGAAGGAACACTCGCGGTAGTTGACACAGTGGGGGCCGCTGTCGACGGTGTTGACGACACCGGTTCGGCCTCCACTGGTTGTGCTGTGATGTTTTCATTAGATTACATCAATATTAAAAAAACAAATCTTTATATGCCTAGAAACTTGTTTTAGTGAGTATTGTTAATATGGTATTATGTTAGAGGTACCTTTCTCTTCGGTTATATCTGGCGCAGGCGTCAATGGGATGAGCGCCGGCGTCGGCAACACGTCGGCTGGGACCGGCGTCGGCCACTGCGCTTGGTCTTTGATGAATAAAAGCATGAGCGTGAGTTAGTTTAGTTTTAGTTATATATGAATGGAACTAATATATATATAGTTAAGAACGGATTGTACGAAATTCCACCTGTAAAGGGGCTTGTGGGGGTGTTTATTTATAATTTATATTATAGCAAAGCAGCTTGCTTGCCGGGTCAGCTAGTTATGATATAAATATACATAAATCGTTGTGTTGTGCTGTGACAGATTGGCATATATTCATTATATTCAGGCACAAAATACATCTGACAATCCCTGCCTGTACTAGAATAAACTATAGTTACAATTTGGTTATTTGTTGTGGAGTGTTGGCTAGGCAGTGCATATTTTGTCTTATTAGGTTCGACTTATAAAATTAATCACTATTGCAATATTATTTTCATTATAAATTTAATATATTCTCTATAATTCCTATATTCTATAATATTATGTAGTACACTTTTTTCAGGACATGCCAAATGTCTCATGTCTTGCTGATTTACAAGAGTGACTGGCTCATTATGTTTTTTATTGGCAATTAAAAAGTTCCTAAATTGTTTCTTTCTTAACTAGATTAATCAGTACAAATTGTCTTTAAACAATCAAAAGGGGCAATTACCTGGAGGTACTCCACCAGTAGTGGTGGTGGTGCCGCATCTTCCGAATGTGACACTCTGGTTGCTGAATGGTTCCAGCAGATTGATGACGCGACCGTTGAAAGTGGCGTCCGCTATGCAGCCCGAGAACGCCGCTTTCGAGCCAACTTTACCCCCGACAATGTAACCGGGCTGCACGCCTCCTATAAATAGAACTCCCTCTAGGATGTGGAGAGGGGCTGGAGCGCTATCCGTACTGAAATTTAATTTACCGTAAAACGTTATACACAATGTTTTTTTGAATTAAAAAAAAAATTGTATTTAAGTGATAATGGTGACTCGGGATGATTTAAAGAGTTACAGTTTTCTATAACAAAGTATGTCAATAGGTTATACAATAACGAAGTCGGGTTCCACAGATGGATCGTACTTATTTGGTTACTAAGAAACCGATTGTATTTTTGCAATTATTGACTGGAACAAAACATACCTGAAATAGTCAAAATCATCTACCACAAGGCGCAACGCCTTACTATTATGATTTACAGTGACGACGTGCCAATGCGAGTCGTTGTACGTGCTGATTCCTGTGTCTAATTGTTCTCTTTGACTCATTAGCACCAATTTTCCTGCAAAAATTAAAAATTGCAAATGTAAAATAAAATGCTGCATACTTTAAAAAAGTTTTTACCGCGTCGTGTTGTGCTGTGGAGAACTATTTTCAGACCTATTGAATAGAGAAATTTCATAATAAGGAATGTCTTATATACTTTATTTAAGGATCGTTCTCACATTGGTGCATTTATTTATATTTGTTGCTTTAGTTAAACCTTTCTGGCAAATCAATATTTTAATTGGCAGCAATCATGGAGGTAACAAAGAAACAGAACGACGCGGCCGAGGAAGATTGGTTTTATACAAAATAATGTTACACACACCTTTATTCAGAGCTAATGAAATGCTATCTGACATAGAAGTGGTTTGTGTTCTACTGACGTATACGAA
Source organism: Myscelus amystis hages (assembly GCA_018244895.1). NCBI lineage: Eukaryota > Metazoa > Arthropoda > Insecta > Lepidoptera > Hesperiidae > Myscelus > Myscelus amystis. Next base: position 5,395 of record DWQT01000989.1, read on the forward strand.
AATAAGACCATCGGGCTTCGATGTTTTGAACTTCAGTGTGAGTTGAACGTTTTCGGATGTAATATCAATATAGCGCAGGTAACTATCTTCACCTGACAGCGAAACCAGGGAAGCAAACTGAAAAAAACAAAGTGATTATAACTATGTAACCGTGTAGCTCTTGAAAATATCAATTTTTTTCCTTTGAAATTCCCAACAGCCCATAGTGTAAGTAAATACAAATATTTCTTACTTGACATCCATAAGCGATGCCCACTGATTCCATGTTGTCACTGAGGTCTATATTAATGCCGTCAATCCTGATTTGCCGCATACATCCATCAAAGCCCTTACTTGTTACTTGTATTATGCCTTTGTTGTTGCCACCGAAGTTCATAGTATCAAGGACAGGTATATCTTTTTCTTCGGATGCGGATGCGCTCTTTATGTTCTCCCCGTCTACCTTGAGGATGCAAGATTTCCAGTATCTTCCAGTGTCGAGTCGATGCCATTTGCCGTCATTGTAAGTCTTCGTTGTACCTATGATTACCATGTTGTCGGGATCTCCGAGTGACACCTGTTATCGAATGAGAACATAAGAGATTGTTAGCAGAGGTACTTATGCTTATATTAAACCTATCGACTTCCACTTCACTACAAACAAACCTGTAAGTAAACTCTTCCATCTTGCATTTGTACAGAGAAAAAGTGTTTATCTTCTCCCACAAGATATATCAAACCGTCTGGGGCGTATGTTTTGAAGAATAGTAACACTTGGTTCTGGTCGGGTCCGAGATAATTCCTTCCAGACATTGTAACGTGAGAGCGACCATTGAATCTGTATTCTTGTGGTCCAGATTGAGAAGATATTAGCTTATCTCTGTAACAGGCCAAATTGATTAAATAGAAAAAGAAATAAAATCGCTGTGACTATAATGGCGTCCCAAGTGTGAGGTATACAAATGTAAAAGAAAAAAAAGCATACCTTTGCCTCGCTCCTTTTAAGTTTTCAGCGCTGATGAAATTCCATAAGCCCACCGGCGTATCTCCAATCATTAGTTCTTCAATCTGACCTTCGAACGCTGGGAAGCTAACACCTTGCAGTTTAGCATCTGACGGGACTCCTCCCACATATAGTTTAGACTTATCACGATCCAGATTAAATATTGTATTTTGTCCAGGGAGAACTGCTTCCTTTGATTGAATGTGGTCTGATCCATTATCGAGATTTTCTCTTATCGACAATTTGACGTTACGTCCAACCCTGCCAAAACAATCAATATTTAATATTAATTAAGTATATATCCGTTGTAATTACTACTTTGTAAGTACAAAAGAATGTACCATGGCTTTTTTGGAGTTTTAGACAGCTCGAAGGTCTGCGAAAAAGTTTAACGATATATGTATCAACCGACAGCTTACCGTACCTTCGAACGGTCAAAACGTTGCAAATTAGTTGTTAGCGGTTATCATTGCGCCGGTGTTGCTTCATATTGAATACAGTTTGGGATCTGCAACGGCTTAGTGCTACGTACGCTTCAATGACACATTAAAGTACATTTATAGCCTTTACATTACTTTAAAGTACATTAGTTCTCCTAAACCTAAACAACTTCAACGCAGATGGATGAAAACATTGAAGTGCGGTGATAAAGCTGGAGGGATTTTTCTATTGTTCCTTAAAACTAAGAGCTGAATTCATCATATATTTAGTTGTGTTGCTTTTCAAGGAAAAGAAGGGGTTCTTATCTAATAAGACAAATATCTAAATGGACAAAAATGACAACATATAAATATATAAATCGAAATATATATACAATAAATGTCTATATGGACGATACCCGTATATTCTAGTTTACCTGTCGACGATGACCTGGTACCAGCGGTAGTCGGCTACGAACTTGTCGCTGCTGATCTTAGCGGGCTCCCGGCCCGATTCAGCGCTGTCGCCGATGTCCATCACCAGATACGGGAAGCCGTTTTGTATCCCAATAACCATAAAGTCGTCCTGGTAGTCATTCATAAAAATTAGACATAAATCAACTTCATTATCATGCCAATGTCGAAACGTTTGCGGTAGATACGTATCTAGAGTGTTTTGTGACATAACTTTACAGAATATCGTTAACATTAAAATAATATGCGGGAATACACTAATGTGTGACACTCAGTTTTATGCAACGTGTAAAACAAAAGTGTATGTAGTTTTCTTACTGATCGCAGGAAAAGAGAAGAATTTATTTACCTCGCATCAGACCGTCTCTTTGTATTTTGCGATTTATGATTTAAAAGAAGAAATATTGGAAATATAGTGTTATTTTAGTGCACTTTAACCATAATTATCCATATTTCGACAATGGATAGTTAAAATAATTTAATAGCTTATAAACATAGAAACCGATTAAATGATAGAACTGTATAGGGATGGCAAAATAATTGAGTATTGATAACAGTTAAAAAAAAGGGTTTTCTTCTTACCGACTTTGTTCTTCTAAGCATGGTGTCCTTCGGGTTGCCGAGGTATAAGAGGAAGCCGTCCTTTTCTTTCGTGCGGAAGTAGGCGGACACGCGCGTCGATGTGGACATTTCATCCACGGACTCGGGCAGTCTCGGCTGCAGCGTCGACAAGCGGTCGAACGTAACACCTACTTGAATGCGATTAGTGACAGTTCGAGTCTGCGAAATTTGAAATAAACATTGGATATTTATTCATTTAATATTGTTTTACGACCCTACGTGTTGTGTTAGAACGCACCATTACTAACGTGCTTTTATTATTGAAACAAAGCGATTTGAACTGTTAGCGCCACCGCATGTCAAATAAACAGGGTATTTTTATCTTCTTTTATTGGCAATCTTTTTTTATTGGATATCGTAAATACTTTCTGATATATGCAGTTCTCTAGAACGGTGTAATCTTTACATTCGATAAAGCTGTAGTTGCTTATGATTGATAATAAAATATTTATGTAGTTGTGAACGCAGACTTGAAATACCTGTTCAATCAGATCTCTTAGTTTCTGCAGTTTCTCGTCCGCTTGCTTGCGGCGATTTTCAAGCTGTTCAGTTTTTTTTTTCACCATGTTATAAGTGGATGTAATCTTCGGTTGCATTTCCTCAGTTTTATTAACTGTAAACACACACATATATACGCACATTATATATACATATATGCTAAGAATTTATTTGGATTGTATAAGTCGACTGTAAGATGTACTAGGATTCCACTAAAACCATAAATACCTAAGTTTTCGATATTGGAAGTCATTTTCTGCGCGTCATCTGCTAGTTTGGGCAAGGTCAGGGCCCAGGCTTTGCTGCCTGCCAGGTCGTTGCCCAGTTGTTGCATGATCCCGGCCGTGGCTGTTACAGTTTCACCTACTTTCTCAGCTTTCTCCACCTCGTTCCCTAGGTTAGCTTGTGGAGCGCTGGGAAGGGACCTAGAAAGAGCACAGGCATTATTGCATGTAGATCTGAATTATTACCTATGTTATATAAATTATGCAACATTATAGATATGAAGTATCCGTATGAAAGCAGAATGTTGGAAATGTTTCAATATTCACAATATAATAGCGTTGTTGACGTCGTCGGCGCTGGCCAGTGTCTTCTCTGCGCTGGAGAGTTGTTGATGGGCGCGGGTGAGGTTCGGGCTCAGCTGCTCCTCCACCGCCCGCAGCGCGCGCGACGCCTGCTCCGACAGCGTCAGGGAGCGGTTGCGGGCTGGCGTTACGTTGTTCTTCAGGACGTCATTCTTTGCGGAAATTATATCATTATTACACTTTACCTGTTGTTGTCGTGCAACCGTTACAATTAACATAATCACAATTATTTAAAATGAACAACTGTCGAATCACGGCAACGCTGTGAACTTTCAGTGCCATTTTCGTACAGCCTCTTGGGGAAGTGGAACCGCTTTGTAAACGGTGTTTGTGAAGTGTTGGCTAAGTGGTTTCAAATTTAAAAAAATCGTTTCTGAACATGTTATTTGGAAAGTATCGTAAAGTAAGTGCGTTTGCGCGGAGGTGAACGTCGATCGCTGTACAAGTACTCACGATGCGCGTGACGTTGGCGATGGCGTCGGCGGCGTCGTCGGCGGCGCGCTTGGCGTCCCCGATCTCCTGCACGATGGAGGAGTAGGCGGACGCGGCGCTGTACGCGTGCCGCGTGCGCGTGTTGTTGTTCTCGCGCTCGGCCAGCGCTCGCAGCTTCTCCGCCTGCACACGCGAACCGATTGTTCACTTCGCTCGATCCGTCCAAATACGGCTCCGATAGCAAATATTCACTATTAACTTAGGCACCATTGAATCGTTTACAATATTATGTTAAACAGATCTCCCTAACGACCGCTTCATATCACTGTAATACAATATAACCAACTGCGGTGTCCGTTCGAAATGGTGTGGCAGCGTTGGTGATTAAAAACGCTAACCGTAGACACGTCAATCCGCTACCTTATATCCTAAAACAAAATATTGAGTTTTGTTACCCTATCCCTCAGTCCACTGGCATGATTCAAAGCCACGTTGGTCAAGTTAGTGAGCTCCGGTAAATCATGCGCTAACGTTTCTAGTCTGTCCTCCATGTCTGTATTAGCATTATTGAGGTCAATGAGCGCTTTCGTCGAATTCTTCACTATTTCCACACCCAACACATTGTACAAAGTTGCATTACTTATATCCATAGCGGCATCGATCAAATCTTTCATGGCTGCGCTATTCACTTTTGTCACTGATAGCACTTTGTTGCCGAACTTCGAAACTCTAAAACAGAGATAATTCCAAATAATAGTAATAAATAGCGGTTAAGGATCTTTTCATCATCCTAATTAATGTGATATGGACTTTCTGACAAACACTTTTGACCGTACATTGGAAAAGTACATCAACTTCTCTTTTTCCTTTACTTTAGGGTTAAGGCATAGAACACTCAAGAAATGTTTAAAAAAATATGGGATCAATACTTGTTTTGAGCGTTAAGTTTCTCCGCGTTGTCGGCTGTGAGCTGGGCCAGTGATGTATATTCAAGCATTTCCTCTAGCTTCTTCTTAAGTTCACGAGTGGCGTTAACAAGGTTCTCAAATCTCTGAAAAGGTGATCATAAAATTATGTAAAATGACTATTTTGCCTTCGTATTTAGTATGTATCACGTAAAATTTTTTGTTTTTTCTGAATAATAAAAATTATATACGACATTTAAAACTACCCATACCAACCTTCGCTTGCTCGTTAACGGGCAATACAAATACGTTCATACGTTCTATTTGTTCTGTTGCATTTGTAAACGCATTTACGGCTTTTATCTCCTTGGGTTCCAGAGTTTTGTCTGTAATATAATATTAACAATTTATTATTTGTAACACATAGTTATTGTTGTGTACATGGTTCAGTATACACAGTAAGTGATATTTTTCAATTGAACAAAAAACACTGCCACCTGAAGGTAAGTGGTCACTGTATCTACAGATGTGTGTAATACCGGAAGAAGTGCCACTCTCTTGACGGTTTTGTACTAGATCTCTCCCTCCTAACCCAATGAAGTTTAACTTCATTCTGCCCTTTAGAATAATCAATTTAGTTGGCATGTGATTCTCCAATTCCTCGCTTGGAATTCCATTTGGTTCTGCGTTATCTATATAGGAGATTTACAGCGATATATTGACTCATGACGATATCTCTGGAACCAGAAGACCTAGGGACTTGAAATTTCCTGTCGGCGAGTAGAGGTCAGCTAAGAACGGATTTTACGAAATTCCACCTATAAGGGGGGTTGCGGGGGGTTTAATTATAATTGATATGTATAGCAAAGCAACGTTTGCCGTGTCAGCTAGTACGACATACAAGTCTCACCAGCAATGTCACTCTTAATCTGTCGTGCTTCAGTCAAGGCCGAGTCCACCTTGGGCTGCTGGCTCAGCTCGAGCCCGGTAGCCAGTTCCTTGACGTGCTTCACCACATCCCTCGCCTTCTGGCCGCTCTCTTTGGCCGAGGACAAGGTCTCGGCCGTGTCCGCGGCCAGCTCGGCGGCCCGGCTGATCTGGTTGTCGCTGTCTGTAGCTGCGAACTCCGCCTGTCGCGACATACGAAACAATTATAGTACGAGACAATATAATTACAATATTTTCATTTTATCTTAAGCATTACAGTTTGCACATTTTAATATAGCAGTGTATTGATGTTTTATTTTATTATTTTTAAGATATACTTACAGATCTTAACAAGTTTTTAGCGTTGGTCTCTACTCCTTTGACAGCTGCAGTGACTTCAGAAAGGTCAACGTTTTTCATTTCAGCAACTCGCGGTTTAAGGAGCTCAGTTTGGTTTGATATGTAGTTTAGTCTTTGGGTGGTGAAAAATGAGTCTGCCTTATCCTAATAAAATTGACATGAAACTTAATAAAACTATAGTAAAAACATTGTGTTAAAAAAGCCTGATTTGCATTTCGATTATTACCTTGAATTCAAGAGTTTCGTTTGACAAAAGATAACTCATGTCCTCAATCGTAAAGATCAGAGCATCGGTACAAGAGTCACATTTCAGACAACCCTCCTGGGGTATTAATACCCATCTGAAAGGAATGAAAGATGAATTCCATTTAGATACAATGCTACCGGTACAGGGCACAAGAAAAATGTATGAATAATAATCTCTAATTAAAAATTTTCACCGCTTTAATCTTTAACGATACCAAATTCGCAGATTTTGTACATTTTGTTATAATTGTTATTATAAGTTTTAAGACATCTGTTTAAAAACATCCTGAATATTTCTAGGCCCGGAGTATGGACATTAAACTAGTAGCCAAGCAACCCATGCATATCTCAAGAAACTATAATTTTTCATAGAAGTACACTGATTTCATTTACACAAACACTTTCGTATTGGGACATGTCAGTGGTATTCGGATGATTTGTGCCCCCTAATTTAAATTTGGAAACCACAGTTTTAGGCTATAGAATAGATATTGATATTAGGCTACAGATGATACAAACAAGTCATGCAATTTAGAATAACGAATTTATTACCGATTAAGAGACAAACAAATGAAAATGCTTATAGTGATTATTATTTATACTGAAAGAAAAACATATAAAGAGGAATACCTTTCAGGGCAACGGTCACATTTCTCCCCAATAACACCAGGCAAACATTCGCATTGACCGGTTGCGTTGCACATGAAGCCGACGGAATATCCAGTGTTACAATTGCAATCTGTTGACATAAGACAAGTTGATCCTGTCTCCACCGATACGCTCCTCTTGGTGCAGTGCTCACGGCGGATTTGGGAGAGCCCGTAAAATGGGCTTCACACCGTAACACTGAGTCCAGCGCACTTCTTGACAGTTGCAAGTTACAATTAATTATAGTTCTTTTTTTATAACTGTTTATTTGTATGTTTAAGTGTGATCCGTTGTGGAATTTGAGCCGTGTTTCTTCATTTAAATTGTCTTTAAATGAAGAAACACGGCTGTGTACAGCTAATTGTTTACTATTTGTATACCACATATATTTAAAAAGTGAATAAAAGGGAGTACGTAAAATGATCGTCATATTCGAAATGAATAATAATATTCCCAAAGTCGATGTAATACTTACGATCGCATCCTTCCTTTGTGTAGTTCCAGTAGCCAGCTGCGCACTGGTCGCATTGCTTTCCAGTTACACCAACGGCGCATCTAAAACAATATTGAGCATATCATATTTATATTCACAATGAAACCATTTAAATAGTTTGAAATTTTTTTGCCTAGACTGTATTCCTTTGTCGAACACGGCTCTCCTTTCATAATGGGAAAGATTCGCGCTATAGACCACCTCGAGGTAGGTTCGGCAGACTATAAGATCCATAATATAATGCAGGTTACGTATGATGTTGATAAACTGAGCTTTTCGTCTCACTAGATTACGAAATTCGCCGGTCGAATACTGGTGGCCCGCCGACGGCAAAAATAATACTTTCGTACATTCGAAAAATGAATTCTATTCCAGAATAAAACCAAAAAAATATGTTCGAAAAGTAATTTGAATCAAATTAAATTTTAATAAATTATTATCAATTCTTTATTGTATTTAATTACCTATAATTCTGGCGGCCGGCCCGCCATTAGTTCATGATTTGCCCGAGTGGCCCCTAGTCTTATTAAGTATATGCAACCCTGCACTAGATAATACCATATTAGTTTCTGTATGATTTTGAGAACACATAATGCATGCTTATATATATAAACGCAACGACAATGTGAATCTCGCGATAGCCAGTCGAGTTATATAGTTAACCTGCACTGTCCGTTGTTATCATCGCACTGCGAGGATTCTGAAGCTAGTCCGCAGCGACAGGCAGTGCAGCCTTGGCCGCCGCTGAGCCCCCAGTGGTCGGGCGCGCAGCGGTCGCACCGCTCGCCGATCACGCCGGGCCTGCACACGCACGTGCCCGTGCTCGGGTCGCAGCGCTCCATGCCGTACTCGTCGCACACGCACGCTGTATGCCAAATCATCTTAGTCACCTCACCGGAATTAACACCACGAGAAGGTTTCCAATACGCCAAACGGCACGCGTATATGACAATGCTAAATTGTTGAGATAATTCTCTCATTTAGCTCATAGTACAGAACAAGATAGCCAATCGAATATTGGGAATATTATGTTAATAAGTATTTATATGTACTACCTAGTGTAGTATAGATATAGTAATGTGCTTCAACGGACGAGAGAACTAGTCGAACCTAAGTACTAAGGATCAATATCTTTCCGGATCTGTTGTGTGATACGGGGATAATACAAACCGGTACAGTTTTTGGAGAATATAGCGTCGCCAAAGAAGCCGGGGGCGCATAAGTTGCAGGCAGCGCCGGCCGTGTTGTTGACGCACTTGAGGCAGTCGCCGGTGATGCTATCGCACGAGCTGGGGTCGTCCACGTTGATGTTGCCCGAGCAATTGCACGGCCTGCAGTATTCGCCTGTAGTCATGAAAAATAAATAATATAAATATAAATAAAAATATGGTATAAATACATAACTAAATAACCATCGACTTGACTCAAAATATACATATTCCTTATTTAGCATATAATTATCTTTTTTTTTATTTTCTGAAATACATATTTATCAGTGAAATGCCAACAATTTGTATACCAATATTCTCAGGTTCGCCGTAGTAGCCAGCCGCACAGAATTCACACCTGGCCCCTCCGTAGCCCGGTTTGCAGACGCACGATATCAGGGACCCGTTCTCGCTCAGATCACACCCGATGGCGAAGCTATATACACGTTGGTGATATTAAAGAGTTGTACAGACTCAAATTATTTTATCTTTACGCCAGTTTTCTTACGAGGTAGGCAGAAAGCATTGAGAGCAAAACATTTCTATCTTTACAGACCTGTTACTGATACATTTACCACACTGTTCATACATACAGAGTTACGTTATGCTCATTAATTTGTCGTAAATGGTATCAAAGGTTAACTGCAAATGTGACAGACATGGTATATATTGTGATTGATGTAAACCATTGCGATTGTCAAGATTTGTGTTTCATACTCAGCAAACTAAGAACACGTTCTTATGGGGCAGAATTAGCTAGGGTATCCATTAATACTGACTTGTTAGATGCGTATGGCATAGGGCAAGCGCAGATGAGACAGTCCTTCGGCGTGCCGATGGTGGCGTCGCCGTGGTACCCGGGGATGCATTGTTCGCAATGGTCGCCCATTGTGTTGTCCGTGCACTCCTGAGGATATGATAAAGCACTTTAAATACGACTACCACTCTGCAAAACAAAGAATAATGACACATACTAATATAGTCCCACAGGCTCATAGTTCTGAGTTTTGGTATAATATTACAAATGCTTTTTTATTAAATTAGCACATGTTGAAACTTAACGATTACAAAATACGATTGTTCAGAACGAGATTCATGAAACATATTAACTTAACACACAATTAAGTAATAATAAATCTTGCAAAACATATAAATATAGATTTAATGTTTTAAAATATTATGTACGCATTAACATATTTTAAATTGAAACGATTTAGCTAGGCTAATTCTTCAATTAGAACATATGTATTATATTTATTTTTGTATGCAATATTCTCACCAAGCAAATTCCAGTATTGACGTCACATTCTTTAGAATGTCCGTTACATTGGCAGGGCACACAGAAGCCTGCATGTGGGCCGGTACTCAGTCTGTAGTAGCCTTCAGCACATTGCTCGCAGGAGAGGCCTCGATAGGCTTTTGGACATTGGCAGAATTCGACAGACGACGCCCGTTTGGTACCGTCAGCATAATCTTCGACGCCTATGTCTAATGTGACCGCCATTAATCTACACGAAAGTACAGATTCATCATTTGTTTACATTGTAAATACACATAGACAAAGTGTAATTTGATTCAAATGTATGTAGTCTATACATATACATGGGTGCGTGCGTAATTTAGAATACCGGTAAGACTATTTCAATTTGAAATATCAATAGTAACAACATAGATTCAAAATCGAATAAAGCTGACCTGGTGGTAACAGCTTCCTGCCAGTACGTGGCGCGAATGTAAATAGCGTTGATGTTAACGAGTATATTCATGAACTGGTCACGGGTCACGGCCGATCCATCCAAGTTCGTGAACTCGTCCTCCGAAATTCTAACGCTGTGCATCCAATTCACGAGGGAAGGCGGTTGTTCTACGCTGTTGTGGACTATGTAACCGTTCGGGCCTCCGATGATGACGTCAGCGGCGGCGATGGCTCGTCCGTCATCTTGAGTCGTGTAGAAGATAGAATAGGTGAGGTAGCCTCCGTATGATGTTAGACGTTTACCTGGGGGAAAGTAAATGGTTAGTGCCGCTAAATTCCGCCGCGTTTAACGACTTTATTGATTATTTATATAAATATGGCGATATAATTATACATAAGTAGAGATTGAGTTACTCATGTGAGATACATACATAAGTCGTAGTGATGTATCTAATACGAACCAAGGTAGTAATCAGGAGCGCCAAAGTAGACTACTTTTTGTGAGCCATCTTCACTCTTTATAATTTCAGCGCCAATGACGGAGTCGTTGAGAACAGTGGGGCCGACGGTTTGCGGGAATATATTCAAAGTACGGTTGGCCTCGATGTTTACCAGGTACCAGTCGCTCATGCCATTAATCTAACAAGTTATAGGTATGTATATTAAGTATTTTTAATTTCAGCAGATAACATAAACATAAATTGACACTGAGTATGTTAACTATAGACAAATATTTTTAAGCAAATGAAATTTTACCTTGGAAACTTCGTCCAAAGATTAAGATTACAGACTTAGAAATATGACAACCATACTGTTGCCTACATGATTACTGTTTGTATAAGAGAAAATAATCATTGGATTAAGTAAAATAATGTCATAAGCGTATTGCAGACTGTAAGAAAACTGTCAATTCAAACAACGGCGGGTGCAGTCAGATCTCTAAAGGAGGACGGCTAAAGGTTAAAGTTCAGGAGTATTTCCATTTTTATCCATCCAAATTATTGTTACAATTAAATATATAAAGTAAAACAGTACTTACTTCTGCCCAAGACAGATAAGAACTAGTACATCTCGTGGTCTTCCCGAAACAATAACATTTTGTGCAGCCGTCAGGATTGTCCGCTTGAAGGTTGAAATATTCCTCTTTGCAAGTATCGCAAGCCTGTGAAACGACCAGTTAAACGAGTTTACTAGCTATATTCGAATAGCCTCTTTCCTATAACAGCAGAAAAGTTTTTAAGCTAAGTTTTGACAATAAATGACATTACTAATGCATTTCAAATCAATTTCTACGTTTACCAACACACAGTACATTAGTTATCTTAAATAAAACACCTGTCCATTAACGTGTTTCTTGCAGTAGCACTGGGCCGTGTTCTGGTCGCAGACGTCCTCGGAGCTGCCGTCCAGCTCGCAGCTGCATTGCACACACTCGGGGAAGGCATAGTGACCCGGCACGCAGTGGTCGCACACTCGCCCGATTATATTTTCCTTACAACTGTAAAGATACGCCTGATATCTTTATAACCCGTTTAACTTACACCTCATATTTATTTAAGACATTTGTGGGTACATGAATGTGTACCGATTTTGACTTTGAAGATGTCTACTCACTGATTTCGACATTAACGAAAACGGTATAGTATATGCGTGTTAAGTGAAACGTTCAGCCATATACATTTTATAAAAATTGTCTAACAAATAGGTTGAGCCGGCTGAAGAGAATTGGAATGGCTATGGACGATTGCTTTGCTACAAGAGTCATTATCGCGGGTTACGACTGGATATATTTTTAACGCCTTTACAAAATCGGACTCTTATTATTTTATTTATTCCAATTTTCAAGACAAATATTTGTCACAATTCAGGTTCCTCTGGTGGTGGTCAGATGATGTAAAGATGGTTAGGTCTATTTTGCGTCGTCTAGTGAGTGGTACATTAGCACATAGTTTGAAGAATTGATGGTATTTGGGGCAGAAATGTCCTCGACTGGATATATTTTACTCACGCGCAATTACCGCTGTCCGCCTCGCACTGTAGCTGATTGTCTATGACTCCTAACGGGTTACAGTTGCAGTCGTCGCATCCGCGCTGGACGTCGAAATTGAACGTGTAAGGCTTGCAACGGTCACAATTTTCTCCTTCAACGTTCTTCGGGCAGATGCACATACCTTAAAAAAATATTCTTTAAGGAGGATATCACAAAGTTATAAGTTAAAACTCTGCAATTAAATAGAACCATTTGTAAATTGCTGCCTTCCAAATTTATTGCCAGCATCCATGTCTTGGTTGCATTGCATTTATTATGAATTTGTTTAAATGTTTGCAAAATATAAAACATCCTCACCATTATCGTCACAAATTGCAGTGGAAGGACAATGGCAGGGCCTGCAGTTGGGGAATCCGTAGAATCCAGTTCTACAAGCGCTACATGTTCTACCAATGACGTTGGGTTTACAGGGACACTGGCCGCCGAAGGTGTTGCATTCGAGCTCTGTGGATCCCATGAAGTCGCAGAAGCAACTGAGGGCACCACTATTGTAATCAGCGGTTATTGAAAACATGGCATCGTGGCAAAACCCTGTAAAAGATAATTTAAGATACCTTAATGTTAATTAATCATTAATATTAAGGTGTGTTCTGCCTACCTCGTTAGGAACTTGGTGTGACAGTATAATAATAATAACTATAAAAAAAATGACTTGATTAGAATTTGTTGTGGGATTAGGGGTACAAGAAACTACCATTTCATTTATTTTAAAGTTCACCTAATAAAGACTCTGTTTCAATATAACTTCCTGATGTGGGTGAGGGATACGGACCAGAACCCCACATAAAAGTTGTAGTATACTAACCAGTAATA
>DWQT01000990.1:0-18747 GCA_018244895.1 Myscelus amystis hages
AATAATGTATTTCATAATTTAAAAAAAATAAAGTTTTTTACTTTTATGTTACAAAAATATACAATTCAAACTCTTTTATTCATTATGAGTTAGGTATAGACATACATTGAATAAGTAACTTATAATTCAATAAAAAATAAATATGTGATATTTACTGTGTGTAAATACACAAATAAATGTGTGAAATCAGAAATTCTAAATAATCATATAGGTAACGATAAATATTCGCCCTTAAATGTAACCGATACACGGCAACCTAAAATAATGATATATTTAGTTATCGTTCACTTTCTAAATGTTTCCATTGCATTTTGCAAACGCGAAGTCTACAGGGCTGGATGTTATTCAACATTCGATTTTAAAAAATCAAGAAAATTCCATTTTTAGGTACAATTATTATATGTTGTTAAAGTGAAATGACGGGGTTTAAGAGAGTATTGTATATTATCTTCACTGTTCATAAACGTTCTTCTACCGTGTACACAATCTAATAAAATACGACCACCGATAAGGAATTCTGATTACGAAAAGAAGTGGCCCAAACAAAAAAGTATTTACGTGTGTCCACTTAAAATATGATCGTCCATTCGTAATGTTATTGCATTTTGTTTCAATATAAACTCTAATTTAAGGTTCTAACTTAAGTTTCGACTGTTATAAAACTCACAAATAATATGGAATGTACTTAGCCCTCAAGTTATACGCACGATCCGCTTGAGTTTCAAAGCTACGTGTAATTTGGGGAATGACCTCTCTTCTTAACTAACACCTGAGGCTAAATGATTCCCGAAATAATTCAAAAAGAGGGCACATTACAACCGACGCTCTGAACATATTATAGCTTTACAAATAAAAATGTTTATAAAATACTGGTGACCGTTAACAACTAAATGTGCTGTAATTTTAAAATATCTTTTTACCTTGGCTGATCTTGTTATTTCAATTTCTTTATATTGTTAAAAGTGTGTTTGTCTTCGAGAATAATTAAAACCGCGTGGTTACGTTTTAAATCTTCGTATATTTCTTGCATTTGCATGTTTCTCAACAAACATATTTAACCTATGCATTGCTTTTAATTGATTCGGTGTTAGTTGTTTTCTAGGTAATGTTATGGAAATTAGTGTTCTTAAGTACTGTGAGATTCCTATGCGCCGTTTAAAATTACCGTTGATAGTCCATTTGTTAAACCTTAAAAGTGTAGGTGTTGTAAAGTTAAGATAAAACTGCCAGTTTAAAACAGGTTGTCATGGCAACCCTAAGCGCACGTTACGTGCTATAATTGAGTGCGTTAGACAAGCCTCATTCGAGTTGTGCAAGCTCCATGTGGCGCTTTGTCTAAGGGCGGGACGCGAATTGATTCTTAGGTCTCGCTCATACTGGCTTACATTAACGTCGCTCAGCATTATAAAAGAGATTTTCATACTCTATTTTAATTTGAAGATACCTTCTATTTGGAAATATACACAATCTTTTTGTTGTACTTAATAACTGTGCTTCTTGAATTTTTGTTAAAATTGTTTATTACGCGCAGTAGTGCTTTATTAAAAATTCTTATTGAAAGGTAAAACGTGGCCTATGTTATTTTGTTATTGTTTTTCAAATATCCTTATTTACTATCGTTTTCGTACTGAATTACGACAAAGATCATATCTGTATTGATTTCTTTATATACGTTATACTAACTTTTTTATGTGAAACGTCTTTTGGCCAACCTTGGGTGTAAGACCGACACGTGTGCCGTGACGGCAGATGGCACGATACCATCTTATGCCATCACGTCCTTCTCTGCAATCGTCCTTCATCCCTCTGCGTATGCGTGGTGTGTATGCTCTGTTGTTTTCATTAATTGGAAACGTTGTTACGTAATTTACTGCGTATTTATTTATTGGTTTTCTTTAATTACGAATTATTTTAATTACCTATCAAATTAGATGTTTCACATCTGCCGGATTTTTTACTAATACTTTCAATTTCATTTTTATGGTCCTTCGCGTTTCCCTGCGTCACATACTCGTATGTGACGACTGTGGGCAGGGGTTAACATGTTTCGCAATACATGTGGACAGGTCACTCGTGCAGCCTCGCCTTCGAGCGCCGCAGCTTACATCGTAAATACTGTAATGTGTACATACACACATAGATACCGCACGTTCCGCTTATTTACAAGCAAGTTTGTCCGAAACGGTCAAATATGATCGGGGCTAGGATAATAATTTTAGATAAGAAGCGGGTTTTATTAAATAAATATGTTCTGAATTCGAAGTGAGCTTGTATATGGAAAAGTTAAAAGCATTTTAAGTAACGCTTTTCAATATTCATGAAAGACGTAGGTAGCTAACTAAATTTTGTGTACACATTTGTCACGATAAAAAAGTTTCAGATATGTGTGTGGGTAAAAACCAATTATCTGTTATTGAAAATTATGTTCAGTGAAAACGTAAATCTAAAATACATACGTGGGTGTCCTTGGAAGTTTTACGATGACACATTATACTATAAAAATGAAGTGTTATAATGAGCCACAATCATCACGGCCATTTGATTGGCTGAATGATACATATTTGAAATATGCTTGACATTCTACGTAAAGCGCAGTCTCCAATACAAAACAGTATTTCAGATTTTCTGATAAATAGCAAAACTAACGCTTCTTCTGAGTATGAAGAAGTCGTTTTACTTAGTTCGTTTCTGATAAATCTATGTCCGAATCGAGAAAATACCAATTATATATTTACTCCTATTTACGTACTAGTATGGCTATTCAAAAACAGTACCCACATTTTGTCTCTGTAGGTATAGGAGCGTAACACTTAAGTACATCATGTACATAGCATAATACTACATGTATTCGTAAATACGTGCACCTGTGCACTAGTATCGTAGGCTGTTGTAAGCTATTGGGAACAGGACACTGATTTTAAATATTACATACTTAGAAGTTGATATTTACAACAATGTAGGCGAGCACCTGAGTGTTCTGAATCATTATTGTCAACATTGGAAATTCATAATTGCAAACATAATTATAGATTCAGAATATGTATTTTTTCCCCTCCTAATACATTAATATTTAAAATCTGGGGCCACGGTAGTGGCCCGCCAAGACCAGCTAATCGAAGCGCAAGGACACTACCTATACTTAATGGGGCTTATGATACTCGTATAATTTGGGTTATATTGAAATTCATGTCAAGGTTATTGGTCCTCAAATAAACGACGGTACACTACACTTCACACATTAGAACTTTCGATTAGGGTTACATCTATGATGTGAGATAGTACATCTTTAAAGAAATGTTGTATAAAGGATCTCAGTAAATTTCTGAGCTAATTGGTTATAAACCGTAACAAAGAACTAAATGAAATAGATATAATTAAGTGAGCTATTTAGATCAACTTACTCTATGATAAGATATTATAATTCCAAAGTTTCATAACAAGTTGGAACACTAAATTTTGTAAGTTTTAAATAGTTTTAATATATTTGGTAATCGGTGTCTTATTCCCACGGTACACTTTCGTCACATCTGACGGATGTTACACACATGAATATGTGATTCATTATACTTACGAGTAATTATGACAGGTGACGCGACACATTTGTATAAAGTAATTTTTTTTATAATAATATGCAGTTTCTGGCGAAGTGTATTGGTATAAACCTACATGAAGTGTACTGATGACTTGAATCGATCGATCGACGTCAAAATATAGGTGGGTAGGGATCAAAATAATTAGGTACTTAATTACTGAAATATTTTTTTTATTTTGTTTAAAAAATCTGTTTATAAATCGAAATATGTAACTGGCCACTTTGGCATAAAAATTGGTAAATTAAAAGTAATTATATTTTCAGTTAAACACCTATAAATATTCAATACAGGTGAGCAGCGATTTTCTATTATGTGGTTGGATCGAGATCAAGCGTATTTCATGATTATAAATCCAGTATTAATGTAACAAGAAAAGGAGTGCAAATTGTTAGGCACTAAGAGACAATTTACATGGCACCGATGTTAAGACAACAAATTAGCGAACGTAAATAAAACTGCTTGTTTTAAGTGATATTTAAAGATATAAGGGATTCTCTTGATGTAGGTAAGTACATTAGCAGTAGAGCTCGGGACAAGGATACGACTTCTTTAACTTCTATCTGTCGTAAGAGGTACGTAAGTGGTACTTTCTGAAGGTTTCTCCCCATTAAACTACGAAAATTGGAGTTGTGATTGTCTAAAAATATATTACTTACGTCGGCGTTATTAAACGTGGCCTTGCGATGGTTATTGAAGTGGTTTAGCGAGAATGTTATTTTGCATTGTTCATATAAGGTTTTAGTAATTTAGTAAAGTGCGCAGTGGCGCTTGCAATGCTATTTCTGTCTATAGTCTTAATACTATTAATCTTTAAAAATATTTTAGCAAGTACTCTATCTCCAATAGAGCTACATATGTACATGTACATAAAAGTATAAGCAAAGTGGCTTTTCAAAATATGAAGTGACAATATGAATCATACTCTTTTCAACTATGGAAGTGCATACATTTATTTTGAGCTTGGTGACTTGACATCGTTTCAATGTAATGAAGTATTCTTCACAATGGAACCAGTCTGAGACCTTAAATTCAGTTACCTTTAACTGGATGTAATGATAAAAGTTATCCAAAAATAAGCCTTCCGATTATGGTGGTGTTGTCCAGCAACAAAAGCAACTTATTATCCATTTAAAAATGACTTATGACTGTAATAGTGCAGATATTTACTAACGTAATATATAGTATGCCAGTACTGAAATTTATTTAATTTTACTTCCTAATTAAATAATACGGCTGTCCTAATGGAAGGTTTTTGATGGTTCGTTTACTACCTTTACTTATTTGAGTACGTAAAATATCCACGACGATTCGATGAAAATGATAAGGGTTAGGATCCGAATACCAGATGATAAAGATTGAAATAGAATTGTTTATAATTTATCACCCGGACAACCTCAAGTCTAAGCAACAAGAAATTTGAGATTCGTTATATCTCGGGGTTCATATGTAAATATAGCATCATTATCAGATTTTTAATGTCGGAGCTAATATTTACTATAGATTTTATGGGTTCTAGTTTTCGCTTACTAATCGCTTTTGCATCTGAAGTCTACACTGCAGTGATATACGACATATTCAAATTTAATCGTAGAAACCTTGAGACGTAATGGGTAGGACACCGTTCTTATGCAACTTAATATGTAGATGCTTCGCTATTACAAAACAGTGGCTCGTTAGTCCGTATCGATTTTAAGCGAAAGATTTATAGGAAGTTGGGCTAAATAGTTTTCTGATTCCTTATAAAAATTTATTGATTGAATATTTTTAACAACCTTTCTAGTGCGATAAAGATCAATTAATGAAAACGACCTAAAAATAAGTTTCGATTTGGTAACTTCCGCTTAGTACTTGTATGTAGGCGATACGAAAATCGATTCAACGCTGCCAGTTTGTGCTCAAAAAAGTAAATAAATTACCAATCAATTAATAATACATAAAGTTTATATTAATGTCTTGTGAATAAAGTTCTCACGAGCGCGGCAGGATGTGATTCGCATTAAAAATGTCAGTACGTGTCATAATTGCTATTGAGGTATAATAAAAATACAATTATGTGCTTAGAAAAAAATGTAAGCATAGACAATTTGTTTTGTTATAAATTACTTACATTTCGTTCAAGGTGAACAGTTAGTTCGGATTCAAGTTCGTTTATAATGCTCGCCATAGCGAAATTCAACTTGATGATATTCGTTTATATTTTCACCACCATTGCGTAAGCTTTTGGTGTTAGAAAAACGATTATAAAATATTTTTGAGGTATGCAAGAAATGTATGTTTAACTTGACTACAATTACCTTCACCGCTAAAACGTATTATTCGAATATATTGAGGTTTTTGTTAAGTCTATTAAACTATGTAGTTTCAATGGATTAGATGCATTAAAAATAGTTAAGTTTTCGCGCGTACCAACAAATTGGCGATTGTGGTCATTGCTTATTATAAGAGGAAAGTATGGTAATTCTAGTGTGTATGTTACAATACACGGTTATAAGAATTATGTAACTATTAGATAGTAATATTCCCTTTATAGAAAATCATAGCCCAATAACATGTGTGAGAAAACGTCCTTTACATCGCTAGGTATAAGAGCATATCGCTCTTTATTGATCGCTATGTGATCACAAAGGTAAGGTATGAAATCGATGAATCCAATATTCTTCATGCATTTCATGCATACATGAACTAAGGAGCTTTCCGGAAACGAGTGTCGTAAGAAGATATTGCACGGGTGAGTGTATTTAATACTAGGGATATTAAAAATAATAGCTTGGTAATTATTGGCGTAACTAATGTTATAGCGGTTACTCTGTACAATGATTGTAAGTACTCATTTGTTATGTTTCAAGACAGTTAAATTACAGTTTAACACTATCTGAAGCAAGAGATGTAATAATCTCTGTCTTAATATATAGATATCTTAATATATAAACATTTCCTTTGCTAGTAGTCACTGCCGAGAGAGAGAGAGAGAGAGAGAGAGAGAGAGAGAGAGAGAGAGAGAGAGAGAGAGAGAGAGAGAGAGAGAGAGAGAGCGAGAGAGAGCGAGAGAGAGCGAGAGAGAGCGAGAGCGAGTAGTCACTGCCGCCTTTG
This sequence comes from Myscelus amystis hages, assembly GCA_018244895.1. Taxonomy (NCBI): domain Eukaryota; kingdom Metazoa; phylum Arthropoda; class Insecta; order Lepidoptera; family Hesperiidae; genus Myscelus; species Myscelus amystis. The sequence continues at coordinate 6,684 of DWQT01000990.1, forward strand.
AAACAAATCTTGGATCAGTTGACAGTGCTAATTGATACTACTAGCGCCGGTAAGTTTAGTGTTATTCCTAAAAATACTACTTTTTTTTGTTAGCGATTTATGTCAGATACTGTTAAATTTAGTAAGTATCTAAACGTCCCATTCAAATCACAGAACAGAATTAGTAAGCAAAAATTAATAGGTTAAACTTTTGTGGGAATTGGTTAGGTAATCTATCGGACGGTTAAAGGTCAGTAGTTTAGTAAGTATCAGTTCTGTTCGTATTAGTTAACATCCGTCCTAATCGCGGTGAGTCATAAACGGGTAGCTAATCCTAAGGGCTAATGTAGATCGCTTCTGCTATACTCGTTTATAATGTTGCTTAAGTTGTTATAATAAATTATTCGGATCACAAACGAGATGTGATCACTTTCGCGTGACTGAATAATTTAAATATTACATCGCCGCCGCGCCGTTCAGTCTGTTCGGCAATATCAAAGAAATTATTATTATTGTAAAGGTGCATACACGCCTGCACTACGAACGTTGATAAAAAAACGACCACTAGTTTGACTTGTTGATAAGTAAATTACCAGTATGATCGTATCTACAATCAAATTGATATTTCTACGAATTTAAATGTCATATGATTTTTAACTTGCTGCTTTCGAAATGGGTATTAAATAGGAGCAATTACAATATGGTTGATGTAATCAAGAGCAAAAAATGACGGTAATGTTACGGAATAGGTAAAGTGCGTTTATTTTGTGTATGATCTAATTTCATTGTTTTCCTATTCTTCTCACATTTCTCTGGTGCATACAGTGCCTATATTATATTGTGTATGTATATACATAGTACATAGTTATATATATATCGTTATTAACGTGCTGCTTTACTTATAATATATAGAATGTAACTTTATATACCTATCCAAATATTTACTCCCACGAAATGTTTACAGTGATTAATGAGTTCGCGTTAATATACTGTTCCCATTAGATTTGTTGATTTAATCGTTCACGTTATTTAAATGCCATATAAAGAAATAATTAGGGTACTTAAAACGGAACACATTTATTATTGAACGATCATTAGCGATTTCGTAGCTATTATATACCTATTACGTAATTTTCTATCACATTGCAATTTCTGTAACTACTGTATTACCTATGCACTGGCATAAAAATGATTTCGATTGATTCAATTACCTAGTTGTTATGTATTGTAATTTTTAAAGATTTATCCGTTTTGACCCAAGAACTCTATATATTATCGGATTACTGAGTACCTCTAAACTTCCAATGAAATGCGTATTAAAATCCATTCCGTTCGGAGGCATTTTGATGGCTCCGACGGGGCCGGCAAACCGACAGACAGATAAAAGAAAATCGGATGCAAGCGGAGGGTAGAAGTAGACTCTTAAGGCTTACTTCCTCCTGATATATTTATATTCGAAGGTCATTCTATATAGACAAGCTGTAAGATTCTATGCGTCCAATTAGTCCTCACGATCGATCTGTGACTTAGCTTCAGTAATAAGCTAGGAATCAAACTTAGGATCCCTTGCATTGCAAACCCGTTTTGCGTTTATGCCAAATAGGTCGTCGAACTCGAGCTGTAAAATTCCGTTGACAACTTTTGCAACGAGGTCCAGCCTTCATTTCCAGTCTATTTAGAGTGGTTTCGGCCCGGCTTCCTTTTAAACATTGCATTTATTTATAATACTGCGAGGCTCAGTATACGCGCAATCGCCTCGGTTGTCGTCGTAAACCGAATTCTAATTGAGATTGTCTCTCTATATTTTCAAGAGTAATTCCCAGCTAGTTCCCTTTAAAAGAAACAAGCAGGTCAAAGTGACATTAATTATTCTGCACGTAAACTTGTCTGTTGAGTAAGTTCTGGAAACCTAGCTCTCGCCGTCAATGAACTGTTTATATGTTAGCTCCGGGTAACACATTAGCGAGCGAGTATGTGGGTGTAACCTATACGTAACTTGAATTTGTAACATCGAGATTTGCGTCGTATTCGTAAGGTGATTCATAGAACAATGACGGGCTGTTATTTTGAAATAGGAACGTATGAATAAAGGAAGTCAATTATATAAATTATCGTACGGTTCGGAAATATGATTAACGGGTATATCAGTATTTAACGGGTTCAAAATATGTATCCTGATTAATATACATAATGTATAACTTTAAATTTAAATATTGAAATCATTTATGCCACTATTTAAACATGGACGAAGATACTCAGACCCATTGCTTGTTCTATTAAAGGCTATTGCGTTAAACGAATTATTAATTAAGCTTTGTCACTATAACTACTACTACTACTGGATTGAAGTAGTACTACAGTTTCATTACTTTTGTTAACAATCAATTTGCTGACCTAGAATGGGTATGAGTGGCGTTTATGAACCGTGATACAAGAGTTTTGTCACGCAATTCAGCATGTAGTGATGGTAAAGAATGTTGTCTTAATATTATCAAACGCGTAATTATCAAACTTGAGCGATATTATTATCTCTAGGGTTTTTTTTTGTTTTATGTAATGTATCCACGGTGAGCGCTGAGGAGACTTGATTGACTTGATTGATATTTGATCTCCTTTACTTCTAAATATTTAATGACGACAGATATTTTGATTTGAGATAAAAGTATTTTATGTAGTGCCAAGTATTATATGGTAAGTGTCGGTAGTTTTGTTTACTGCTTCCTCAGTCATCGTGACGTAACTACCTTCATACAACGCAGGGCTCGACAAGACAATGAAAGTTTAATGCAGGGCCGACCTTCGACAGCGCATCAATAAAACATACGATGGTAAATGGCAATCTTCCCCGAACCACTTAACATGTGCAAAATTATTCTTTCCTCCTGTACCTACTACTACTACCTTTATAAGAGCATACTTTTTTTACTGAGCTTATAAATGTGGTAAATATGTATTTAGCAATACCATGGACTTCATACATACGAGTATGTCCATATTCTATTAAGATAGTGGAATTAATATTTTACTCGAAATTTTTCGCTGATTTTGTTCCATGTATTTCAGTTATACTTTTCAAAACCGAATATATTAATAAAATATTTATACATTGATCGCAAATGTGGTTACGAAAAGGATTAAGTATTATCTGTTTCGATTGTTTTATTACATTGTTAATATTCCGTGAGTCTTATAATGAAATTAGTTAATGTAATCAAAGTAGTAAGTAAGATTCTAATTGTAATAAGAAATCTAAATAAAATTAATATCAATATTTGATTATAAATCCGCATGCAATTACAGAGAAACATGTTTTTTGTAAAAATATCCAGTTTGGCAGGAGGAAGAGAAATATTAAAAATGTGTTGAAACGCTTCTGCAATTGCGGGCAAAGTTTACCGTAACTTTGATAACTTATTTAAAATTTAAAAAGCTATTGCAGATTTCTGCGTCGCTTCAAATCGTCTCCATATCTATTTTTACGGAAATAATTTTAAAATTACATATTTAGGAAAAACAATATGCAACATTGATGATTCCGTTTGAATTTAAATCTATCTCATACTGCCTGATTCCTACAAGAATGATATTAATCATGATGCAATTCCTTTAAGAATATAGTTACAGGTGTATCTTGAGTACCTACTCACTCACTCACTCACACAAAAAATGTTCCCAAATTTGTGATTAAGGTAACCTTACCTTAATCACAAATTTGGGAACATTTTTTTGACGATCCAAAACAACTGGAACGCAGCTAGCCGCTACGTCGTATAGAATTCCGCTTCAATATCTGGGAAGAAGTGGCTTTGCTCTAATTGTACATACATATAACAAGTATAACCAGCTGATACAGTTTCAAATTTTCCAAAGTTAGTTTGGTTTTCAAAGTACGTTGCAGTCAAATTAATTAACAGTTCCTTTCAGTGAATTATTAATAATTTTAATTACAATCAAAATTAATTAAGTAACCATATTTGAAGGTTTGTGCGTTGATTAATACTGAATGCACGCAACAATGCGTAAGTATCATTGCTCGCAATTTCCTTAATTCGACATTTGGGGTGTAATGTAACCTAGAAACTATTAATTAATAGTAAGTGGGTTACATTATTAAATGCTACCTTTTCGTATTCTTTTGTTTATAATATGTTCGGTATCTTTGTATTATTAATTATTTAACTTATAAATAATTGAAATCACATGTAAATTGTACAGTAAATATTTAATCTTACACACTCGTTATAGTAAATTTATATGTTAGGATAGCTAAATTTTCTGCTAACTAAATTTTTTCCGGGTATTTCATTGTCTAAAATATCATGAAGCGCTTAAAAACAGACTTATATGTTCCTAGAATCATACAATCAGGTTGTTATCATGGACAGACGTAAACATCTCATCTCTTGGCATGACCAGAGCGATGTGTTTGCCAACACCTCGCCGTGAGGTTCCCTCGTCCTTTATGTAATGGCCAGCTCTGTTGGACAGCTGCCAACCGCACTTATAATTTTATTGTAATGTGTCTTATAGTGTTACATAAATGTCCAACATAATACGTGTAATACGTATTTAATTTAAAGGGACACCAGACACAAGAATAAGAACGCTGTTTATATTCTACCGTTTAAAGTAAATGTCATTTGTACATTCTCATTTATGTCCAGAGGCGCTTTAAACTTTCAGACAATTGACAAAATTCAGAAAGTGATACTATAGGAGTGTGGTAGAGTGATTTCAAGGCAACTCCAGTTATGAGAGCAGTTATGCTGTTTTTACATGCCACTGTGGCTTCAGAGCAATTTTTGCACTATTTTTGTTTTTTGAAGAACTGAGATTACCACCATGATAATATTAATAAGTAGCTGATCTCAATTTAGTATTAGAGTGATATGTGGATTTAGATATATATGACTTGGTGTGAATGATTAGGTGGTCAGAAATTCTAAAGGTTTATGATTTCTTCTATTTACTAATATACTTAAGTAATATGGCTAAGACATGTCGAGTCATTACAATTATGACTTTATGAGTAATTTTATAATAAAGAGATTTTTTACAAGGTCTTGTCGTGTTATTTTTAAATAAGGAAGTATTCAATCATTTATGTAACGTGACGTCAGAGTTCATTGATATTCCAAAAGAACAATGGATTCTGTTGTGATGGAGTAATACTGAGTTACAAAACATCACAGATAATGCAGTTACATGCAAATTGCTTCAACGTCATACTGTGAGTAATTGTAAAATCGATACTATTATGTTTATACCGTAATTAGTTGGTGGTAATAATAGTGTTCTTTTATTATGTGTTTGCTTTATCCTTTGCTTGCTTGCTTTTTGTTCGTAGTTCCGTTTGCAAGCAAATAAATAAATAAAAAAACAAATAAAGTGTAACGACCAACTCTTAACTAAGTTCTATAGACTTTCAGAAACTCCATATTTACAGAAACAGTGACAATAGAATGCCAAAAAATGTGAATTTCTTCTCAGACACACCTTTTTTTTCTATTTCGGCATAAATTTTACAGCTGGCACCAACATAGCAACTGTTAACAAAAAAATTATTCAACATTTAGAATTACATAATTATAATTTCAATGCTTAAATAAAAATGTTAATAAGGCTTAGATTAAGCTGTTATGTTAACAGCGGCGACTAATGAGATTCAAAACGGCCAGTCATTTTAATTATTTATTTCGTAAATATTTCATGTCTCATATCACAAACTGTCATAATATTAATTCGTCGGCATCAATGTCCGAGTTAACCAGTGAAATGTGGCAGTAATAAAATTCATGGAAACAAATAAAGGTAATGACAAAAAAGAAATGCAAATTATTGCGATTCAGCCTACAATTCAATAAACCCGTAAATATTATAAGTTCCATTCTTAGCATAATATGTCGTAAAGAATGATATTGTTCAACTGTAAAAACCCCTAAAAAACTTTATATTTGACGATACAATGATTAGAATCATGGACTAATTTAATACAGGTAAGTAGTAAAAAACATCGTCAACGCCTCTAAAATAGCTTTAAGCAAATAAACAGTAAGTAATACGCCCTATTAACTCTACCTAACGACAAGATCTAATTAAAATCGATCGCGTTAACATGTTAATAAGGACCATGGCAGTACAGAACGTGATTACATGGCAACATTTGTTTGTTACTCGGTACGCAAATGGAACATTTTCGCCTTACACGCTATTATGGTGAGTATAATTTTATCAAATTACCTAAGAGCAGGTGCTCTGCAAAAGATCTTAAAGGTCCCGTTGACATTTGCTAGGCCTTCGACCAGTATGTCGGTCAATGTGACGTGCATGTTGTTTAATTAACGAAAATTTCGAGTAAATTGGAGTCAATATTGTGTGGATGCTCGACGCTTGGCCAAACACGCTCCAGTTAGATATTAAAGGTTAGTGGTTCGTACTATTCTTTTTATAACATGACGAAAGCATCGTATTATAAAACTTACATAACTTATGACATTAACTATGTTTTTACATTATTTTGTCGCTATAATGCACAACTAATGTATGATTTGTAGTTAAAAAAATGTTATAATATAGTCGAATATATAAATAATTGTTTAATTAATGTACCTATTATATTTTACATAATTTAATTTTTATTCATTGATAAATTTAATTTTATTAACTCTTTTTATATTGTTATAATTTTTACCAATATATTGATGTAAATTAATTTATTACTTGTATTGGTACAATCAGATGATGATGATGATGGAAGAATATTCGCGTATTAATGATATTTATATTTTACATCTCAATAAAGTAGTGTTCGTGGATAAAAACATGGGCGCAGCTGCTAACTGCGATATTTTCTATATTTCTTCGTATGTACATAAGAGTACATTTTTAAGCTCGCCATTTACACAACTGACATTTATACGTTCTCCCAAAACATTTGTTATTTAAGAGACCAATTTATCAGTGTGTGAAATTTTTTATTGTTACGGGCTGTTAAAACATCAACTTCTTTAATGATAAGAATATTGAATGGCCGTGATTTTTCAAACCGATATGATATTATCATTACACATGTAATCTGATGATCTGGATCAATATTTATATTCTCTAAAAGTCCCCGAAATTGGTAAATTCAAATTATACAATGTTGCTTGTGCAAATTATACAATGTGTTGTACTATATTTTAATTTTTGTAATACAAATTGCGTTTTGTAATACAGAGGTGTGATATTAGACAGTAATCAAGAAACAGTAAGCTGTTAATGAAACACAATTAATTAACACTATTAATACGCAAGTGGTAAGTAATGTTAAGGAATTCAAGTAATTGATGATAGGATTACGTTATTATAGATATATTTATATTATTGCGCAAACAATATGAACACAGAGATTTTTCTAGTGGCGATGTTACAAGTTTAGCGGTGGCATATAAAAGATGTTGTTGAACTTCACATACGCTCTCACCTTGAACCACATTTGTGTAACAAGCTCTGTCACGGCGGGCGAGTGGCGAATGGGGAATATTAATCGCTTGTCGTGTCGATGTCGCTGTTGATACAACGGTGTGACTCCTGCGACACATTCGTGACGAAACATTTGTGTCTTTTACAGATGGCAACCATAGTGACACAATATTATCACCCATGGCATGCCTCCGGATCGGTAGTAACGATTTTAATAATAAAGACAAGTTATTTAATTATTAGTTATTAGTTATGTGTTATTTAAATTTAATTTTTCTTTCGAAACCTGTCAAGAAGAAAATTCAATTATCAATGAAGCTGATCAAACAGCCAAAGTTGTCATAATATGTATTAACTTTTTTAAAGTTGCATAAATTTTAAAGATCGTCCAGAAATTAAGTTATTTGAAATCTAATTGGGATAAGAGTAGAAGTAAAGAGGAAAACCGAAACGGATTTCGGTCGTCCCCATACTCCATGATAAAACAATTATGTAATTAAGATTCCATCATGAATACTTGAAACGCAAAAACTACATGCTTAGAGAATTACTGTATACTGTAGCAGCTAAAATGTCAGTATTAAACGATTCTAAGAACTGAGGACTTACATAATGACTGAGCGAAATCGGTGAATTCTTGTATGAAACATAACTGAAATGTGGTAGAATCTTACGAGGTATCCTTCATTACGTGTAGTTTTTATCTCGAGTGAATGATTAAATTACTTAATCAGTTATCTGACGGATTGTGCATTTTGATCATTCATACAGCCTTATGTGTTGCGATGTTATTAAATATTTGTCGGGTTAAACGAATGCCATAATATAAAGTACCTTATGGAATCTAAATAACCTGAAAACTGTGTGCTGATTGAGTTGCTTATATCCTTTCTTCGATCGATCGAGAATTTTTATATCACTGCAAAAACCAGGTAATTGGGTATGTATGTTTATTTGAGCTACGTTCTCTAAATTAATCTGCATCCAGTTTTGGCATCATAAAATGTATACATTTATCATTAGGTATATATCCAAATGGGTTGCTACTGGGCATACTATGTTGGTTAAAATTGTACGAGTTCTCTAAATACCTGAAATACATTAATACATACAGAAATACGATTAATATAGATAAGTTGTAAATGACTGGAATATGCAGATTTTGAACGGATGACAACATTTGTGAAGTAACGTTTCAAGAACATGTCTTGGGAAGTTACACGCGCACATCTATGACTGTATGCTGGTCGCAGCGACTTGGTGAAATGCAAACTTCAACTGGCATTCCAAGCCGTATTGCCTGGACGTACGCGGTCGTTGGCGGAGCATATTAAAAACCTGGCGCTTGCTCGTATATACTCAAAGGTCGGAACGTCTCCCAGACTATTGTTGAATTATTGTTTGCATACATATATTACGTACATACATAGAATTCAATAAAATAAAAGGTTGCGAAGGAAAATGAAAAGGGCACATGTACACATCTATTCCTTAAGAATTATAACGGATTTTACAAGATTTACCATTATTACCACATTAAATCCTTGTAATGCTTAATATGTAGGTGCATTTTTTCAGACGGCATCTGACATAGAATGCTTAAGACTTGCAATAGAAATAACGACGTGAATTATAGAGCAACGCGATCCGATTATAAAATAATGCTCTATATAATAAGAGTTGCGGGTCGTACGTAGCGTTCTAAAATTATACTAAGCGCCCATATAATTTACCAGGTGCGACCTGAATGACATGTCGCTACTTGTGACATTAATCACTCCATGCCGTCTATTGCATGTCGTAAGCGTGTTTATATTAAAGATTTAATGCACATGTCATGTAAGTTTATCGAATTAATGATTTATAGCAAAACATATAGTCATATAAAAAGTATCATTATAAAAGCCCTATGGCGGGGACTGAGATTGGAAAGTTCCACAATTTATGTTTAGGTACATTTATTAAGAAATAATACCCGCCCCAGTTCACTTCCTTGTAAGCGCTGCATTGTCTATATTTGTTGTCCATTTATGTATGTTTTAAAATGTGTTACAAAATATGCACAAATCAAAAATAGTAATGTGTGATTGATATTATTAATCCTGTCCAGTAGTGGAATCGTAAAGAGGTGGAAAAAGAAAAGCAGAAGTAAGTACCTATCAATAATAAAGCCGTCTACTAACATTGAAGTGATAGTTGTATACAAGCGTTACATTACATAACAATGCATTAAATTAAAAATATAATATGATAATCGTAAATCGCCGCCGATGTTGACTTATAGACAGTCCACGTTAGATAATACATCCAGTGCCCATGACAGTAGGTAGAAAATACTGACTGCATTAACTGCTCCAGATCATGTGTTTTCGTGTCTATACTACACTTATATTTAATATACACAATAGTATAGCATACCCCAGTATAGCAGGCGGAACTCTCACGATTTACCTGCAACCTCTGTAACCTAAAAATGTATACTATGAAGGAAATGTCTGGGAAACGCTAATAAGCACATGTTTAGTGTCTTGGTTTCTGAGATTATTATGTAATTTCACGTATTAGCGAATGATTTACCAACTGGCAATTAGATGTTTGCTTAATATCAGTCTTTAAGATAAGATACTGGAAAAATGTTTCATATTAAAAACTTAAGTAGAATTTAAGTAGTAGTAGTAGAAAACTTAAGTAGTATACGTTTTAATATCATTAAAATATATTATATCTCACTGTAATACCAAGCATAAAAAAAAACATTAATTACACAAAAAATTGTAGAAAGCGTAAGTCTTATGACAATAACATTTTAATATGGTTGAAAGCTACTACTAGTAGTACCTACTAGAAAATTGGGTAGGAACAATTAAATGTATTTTTATGTGATGCCATCCATAATGACAAACAGGAATTCAAAAATGTTGAGGTGTTCCATTCTCTTAAGTTATTTCACTGCAAGGGTATTTAACAATGATAATATTTTTCTTCATAATAAACATCAAGTTGCATGACGCTTACTTAATTACGAGATTCATTAAATAGTCTGAAAGAGCATAATTTTTTATACTTAATACATTAGTTATCCATTTAAACTATGTGCGGACAAAGTAAGTGTTACAATTCAGTCCTTTGTGAGTATTTGACTCCTCGGACCTAAACCTTTCGTCCTATTTAAGGTTCGGGATTTGTCGGAACTTACAGGACTTTACACATGGCTTGCACGCTAATTTCCTATTTCCATAACATCAAAAACCTTCTTAACAGCACTGCCATGTCTCTGCTTTCCATGTAGCAAAGGACATTTAAATCGTAGGTCACTAAAAATAGTTTGAATAGGCGTGCGTGAATATCTATGTACGGGTTACAAAAGGACATTGGGCATTTCAAAACGTGCAAAATATCTACAAGTTGGTCCATTTTCGGCTGACTCAGTGCGTGGTGCAAGTACTGCCCTCGTTCGTTCGACGTTCGACGCAAGTTGCGTAAAAATGTAATCGGAATTAGTCATTTCGTGCGTTCCTTTGTGTTCAATGGCAATGAGGAAAAACTGTTTAACGCAATTTTAACACACTTTGTTTGTTATATCAAATGTAACACGATTTTTTTTAGTACATAATCAAAAGCATATACTTTGTTTAAGGGGATGAAACAGAGGACGATTGAATGTAGAGTAATGTTTTAAGTTAACAAAGAAAACGTAACTTAGTTAAGTCATAAGTCACACTTTTGTTCAGTCATAGATGCAATCGTATTTTAGATAGATATTTAATTTGTTTCCATGCCTCTGTTATATAAGTTATGTTTAGTACAGAAGTGACTAATAAATAAAATAAAATAATTAAAAGTTTTAAATTTAAAACGAAGCGTTAAAACAAATCTGTATTTATTCACCTATCGATCTGTTTTGTCTGTAATTCGCCGTGTAATAAATCAGATAGGACAACGACTGCCGAACGGGTGTCGAAACAAAGTGCGATCAGTGAACGCAATAGGTGAGTGGTTGAACTACTTAGGGTTGCAGGATATGGACTCATAAATCAATCTCGAACGATAAAAACCCCACAAGCGTGAATATTTAGTAGTTACGTTGACCATAATGCAATCGTTCGTTCGTAGTTCGTAATGAAACATTATAAGCAACAATATTCACATCATTGCTTGGTACAATCATTGTAAAGAAGGGATATCAAAGAAAAACAGACGAAGCTTGTAAAGATTTTTGTAAGCAAGATGCATATTTGGCTTCTGAAAATCTAATCTCCAATTCGTATGAAGTTTGACAACTTGTATTGGTCTACCAATGTCACCTTATACCTTGTCTTTGCGAGAGATGACCTGTCTTCAACAACAGAACAACAACAAAATGGTTTCAAAAACAGGTTTGAAGTTTTTTAATGTTGTGTCATTTAACAATTCCTTAAAACGCTAATACACCATATACCATACATTTAACCGAAACTTAAGGTTCTAATACATATCATAAACCATGCTTTTAAAGAACATTTAGTTTTCTTTAGGTCCACCTACAGTGTAGCCCACTAAATAAATAAATAAATAAATAAATATCTTAGGACAATTTCACACACGGCTGTCTGATTCCAAATTGGGTAATTTATTGGCCTGT
>DWQT01000991.1:0-18741 GCA_018244895.1 Myscelus amystis hages
CAAAGCAGATTGAATATCTGAAATTGTATATAAAATTATCACCTTTACCTCCACACCGTAAAGCACATATTCCTACAGCGGTATTAACACGCGCATACATTAGCGCTAATCCGATTTTTAAGTAGAAATTGAATACTGATTGTCATCACCGCTCATTATACTGATTAATAATTATGACTTTCCTACAACCTATGTATGTATTATATTTAACTGTTAATTCTGGTGATTCCGGGTAAAACAAACAAATCGTTAAAAGATTTTATGTCATAATATTTCGTCAGCAAACCGCTGTCCGTCGACTGTTCGATATTCATACTTGTAATAAGCGACACAATTAAACGATGCCAATATTTTCTTTGCTCTATAATTGACGGGCCTCCATTGTACACACTGACATTCCACTAATGGCTCGAAACGCGCTGCATTAACATTAAAATGACCTTAAACTTCGCAGTCCGACACAAATTTTCCCGGAAGCGACACGCGAAACACTGAAATGTCCACCAAACGCCTCTGGATAGTGCTCCTTCTATATAACTCCGTTAATACCAGCACGTCGAACGTTCTAGACACCGAAATATTCACGTATCACAACGAGACATCGTTCAAAGCCGAATTCGCATTTCAAGTTGTCGAGAAAATATTCAACGCGTTCCGGCAATGGTTCTTTACAATAACATTCTGCGAGTTCACCTATTTTGAAAATAGAATCCTGAAATACACCGAAAACTACGCCTACGGGTACCCGGTTATGCTTCTAAACGGCTGTCCGAACGTTAACAAGACCAAAGTGAAGCCGAAAATCAACATACACGGACAGACAGCTTATGTGGTGACTTCGGAAAAGTTATCCATAGATGAAAGTGACTTTTCAATAGAAGCCTTGCTGAGAACAGGAGTTTTCAAGCCGAGGAGTGCCGTAATATTCGTTATCAATACCCCGGTGAAGATAGACAGTTACTTTTACTTCGCAATGAAGAGTCACTTCCGCTTGCTTTGTAGTCGAAGCTTGACGAATTCAGTGATTTTGGTCTGGTCTGATGAACTAAAAATGTTCACCTACAATCCGTTCAATGAAGAAGTGAAAGATATAACGGATGTCAAAGACGTGAGCAGCCTGTTAGCAAGACAGTACGACGATCTGTTCGGGAGCGAATTACGTTTGAGTGTTTTCAGAAAAATCTATACGTCGGACGAGACTGGACCAGTTCATTGCGTTTCGAATTTAGCGAGAACTGTTATGGGATACCTAAACGCGAGCTGTAGACCACTGCCGCCTCGAGATGGAAACACTGTCGGTGATTTCCTAGACAACGGTACAGCTACAGGAGTGACTGCAGACCTGATGGATGGGTATACAGATTTGGAACTCAATTCTAGAATATTAAAAAACTCTTACTACGGCTACATAGACACAACTTATCCGCTCGAGCAAGACGAGTTGTGTTTTCTGATCAAGAAATCTTTAAAGCAATCGACTTTTACGACAACATTAAAATTGATATCGCAAGATATGCTTATACTGTTCATGTTCAATGTTGTAATATTGATATCCCTCTCGCTAATTGTACGCAAAGTTGAAAAGAAAGTATGGAATATAGACGACAATCGAACCACCTCTGTCACGGTGATGGATTTAGTTAAATGCTTCATAAGACAGACGGTTGATTTTAAATTTTCAGGCCCATTATTCAGATCTGTGATTCTAATGATTATGATGTATTCATTAGTAGTCGACTGCGCTATTGATGTAAGTTGCCATACCTATTTTATACCTATTCTTTCTTTCTTTCTTTCGTTCTTTAACAAATTTAAATTTTGAACACTGTTTTCAGGGCATCATCACTTCTGCAATAGCCTACGTAAGATTTAAACCGGACATCAACACTTGGCAGGAACTGTTAAATACAAATTTAACTTTTGGCATCCATAACCGTCACGTAAGGACCTTTTACAAGAGTTTGAGCGAGGAATACCACGAGAAAGTCATGAAACGTATGGAAGTATTCAGCGACCAGAAAATTAAGGATGTGATTGAGAAACGGCAGTTTCAATATGCGGTTTTACTTCGTAAGTCTGATGCGAAATATATTAGCAGGAAACAATCGAATATGCAGAACGGTAGACCGCTTTTTCACACCGTAGAAGAATGTCCAGTACCTTGTTCTATAGTCTATGGCCTACGTTATGGCAGCCCATATCTGACGAGACTTGGCAACTTACTGCACCATCTCAACCAAGGAGGCATACTGCAATACTGGAGCAAATCCGACGAATTCACCCTGTATGAAAGTCAAAAGAAAGCTATTTACAATGGAGACAATAAGGAAAGAAAACCTTTGAGTAACAAAAATCTTAAGGAAATGTTCATCGTTATGTTGATAGGTGTAATCATTGCAACGTGTAGTTTCATCATCGAGTGCTCTTTACCGATTATAAATAAGCTGAAATTGATATTCCTAAAACAAAGCTAAAAGTCAAGTTTAGTCACAACATTTTTAGAGAAATGTATGACATTTTGTAGAATGATTAAATAGATCAAACATTACCTTGAGTTTCTCTTGAAGACCCTTATTCGCTGACTTTAAAGACTGAATCTCTGTAGCCAGTCGTTTGATTTCGACTAGTTTATTGTTCCCTATCTGTGTCTCTTCGTTCTTCTCCGGTTTGATCGCTACCCGGAGTTGTTTGTCTAGGAGGTCCTCTTTCTTTTTGAATTCAGTCTTCAAGTTTCTAATGGTGCTTTCGTGGCGCGCTTTCAGCGCTCTAACCTCGCTCCGCTCGGCGTCGAGCGCCTTCTTCAAGGTTGCGTTATCAAGCCTCAACCGTTCGACGAGGCCCTTCAGCTTATTGAGGAATGCTTCGTCGACGATCCGCTTGTGGTCTTCAGCGACGGTGATCTGGCTGGAGGTCGATGTGTCGGTGGACGCCATGTTGTGACGTCACCGTGTCGTTCTTCGGGGACGTGTCTCGGACGCCCGCGGTCTAAAGCCCACTGTGCTGTACAGTTCGTGAGCGTGGCGAGTCGTTCGTGCTCGTTCTGGTTGTATTGCAGATGCTGAAATTGAAAGAATTGTACATTAATAATCGTTATAAGTAATTTTATTTAGGAAACATTGCGCAATGTGTGTGCTTGCACTGTCTTATTTGTATCATTGGAACAGCAATAGTGAGTGTTATCGCTGTAGACCAACTCACAGCAGACACACAAAGAATCATTTCCGTATAACCAATGCACTATGTTTAATCTACATATATATAAAACTCAAAGGTGACTAACATAGTGATCTATCAAACTTGAACTATCTATCTATCTATCAAACATAGTGATCTATGAAACTTTGCCAATTTTAAGCCGATGGCGCTGAGACTTTGCATGCTAACTTTATATACCTATTTCGGGAAATTCCCCTCGAGATCAGGATTTACGCGGGCAACGCCGCGTGTCACAGCTAGTTAATCATAAATTAAATATTTCTATGATATTTATTAAAGTCTGCCAAGCTCCATTCAATGATCGTGGCGGAAGGACTTTAAACCTCATCGCCAAGAGATTCATCCGGTTAAAGAAAAAAATTTATTAACATCTAGAATTAGGCAACGAAAACGCATAGATACGAGGGCGGGTGCGGTGTAAAATCAAAAGTCAAGTAAAGTCAAATCAAAACTCAAGTGAAACCCCTTTACGCGCTCCCCATTTCTACGAATTTCCGTTAGCGATTAGGTTTCATATTCCCCATGACGCGTCAACTTAGTACGAACTCGAGAATACTTGACAAGATTTAATTTCTAGACGATAGCATCAACGATAGTTTCAAGTATCCTCCTTTTCTAATTTTCAAACAATATCAATAGTTACTGCGTAAATGTAATCTATTACCAAAATTTTATGTAAATAAGCTTCATTATTGGGCGGTAAACTATAATACAATTTATTAGCGGAAGGCTGTCCGGATCATAATCCTTAGACAAGACTCAGCAACATTTCTAAGGTTTCATACAACATTTGCTCCAGGTCAATAAAACGGTTTTTGTCAACCCAAACGAAACTTACTCGTAACAGTATTATATAGAAACTGAAGTAAATAGATATAATACCTTACATTTTTCGAAGTATTTAAAATGCAGAGGAATACTTGGATTGCAATAAGGCCGGTAAAAACCGATAACAAATCATTATTCCTAAAAGCAACGATTTAAAAAACGGTATAATTATCGACCAACGCTCATCATTACTTGTATAATGTGTATTTGTTGAAGAAAAATGCAAGAGCATTCTTTTAATAAAAGACTTTTTTATCTGGGTGCTCCAGTCATAGGATACGGTCAATCTTTATTTACAACACTAATCCTATTGGAGTTCATGAGTTGCCAGCCATCAAAGATTCTTTAATTTATATCATAAACCATCGTAAATATCAAAGCAGAAATAAACAAAAAACGTTATTTATGTGACGATTCATATATTACAATAAGAAATCATAAGAACATTTTTATTCGTTATTTGATTTATAAAGCATTTTGTAAATTTGTACGCAGAGAAAAGGTACGTAAGGAATTTAATTATCTGTGATGCGTTTGTAGTCTATGCCCAAATAAAAATAGCTCGGTACCCTCCAATTTAAAATGGGCCACGCCGCGTCAGTCAACACTGACATCATTAGTTAATGGCCAACATTCTGCCGTAGCAGGTGTCAGAAAATGGCGGGAAATTATGACTTTTACAGGCAATTTTAGACTGCAGCTGAAATCCAAACACTTTTAGAGTTAGCTCGTTAAGAACGTCGTGATATAGAGCCAATCTATACTATTGAAAAGCGATATTGCGTGTCTGTCTGTTTATTTGTCCTTCTTTAACGTCAAAACGGAGCAATGGTAGAATACATTGTATTGAGCATATAATCGAAGCCACCGGTAACAGCTAGTATAAAACTATAATTGAAACTAATTTTCTGCTACTTTAAGTCACGGAGAGGCGAGTTAGAATAAAATATTTCGATGCAATTCAAACATAGCAAACAAACATTCAAAGTTCTAATCTTGTTTTATAACAAGGACGATAGTAAGACAGTCCCCAAACGTCAGCCGTCCGCCGTGTGGAAGCAATGATAGTCATAGTGGTTTGAAATTTAGCTTTCCACTTAATTTCTGGCTCGCAAAACTGACTTGTTACGCGTGTTTTGTAACTCAAAATTTAAACATCACTTCCTATAACGCAAACGAAGACATCGCGAGGAAACTGGCACACCTTATAGATGTTATAAATTATATTTTTTCGGAGGTGAAGTGTACCGACCACTTGGCCAATATGGCAGGCCTAAAACCCTATTACTATGACAGATGAAAACAAAATACTGTGTGGACTGTACGGACTTTTCGCAATATTTTTATCGTTTAAAGGGAAACCAAACAGGTTTCGCCTAAGAAGCCGGTCGGTTTGTAAAACCATGGAGGATCATCGCTGAGACGCGTCCTTTAATAACATCGCGCTAATGTGAATGACCGTTTGATAAATTGGCCAACACAGGAACTCGAGGCAGGTGGGTACTGCGAACTGGTACATAGAAAAAAGTTTTTTTTTTTAAATAACAAAACAGGTTCGTGCTCGTCTCTTGCTAGATAACGTCGTGATTAATTCGAAAACACGGTCCTCCATTTCCGCTCAAATTAACATAATGTGATGCGTTTGTTTAGAAACATCATACGTTTACTTTAACACAATGTTGCTAAATACAAATTTGTTGATCGTCTAAAGAAGTGGCGCTCAACCTTTTCTCTCATCACAAACACGTGCCAGTCATGCTGTCGCTGGCCGCAAAGAAAAAATCGGTATTGATTTGCTATGTTTTACCGATTATTACACAAAACATAGATAAGATTGTTTCCAAGTACTGAAAATATACTCGTACTCGTTACGTTAATAATTACGTGATAATAAATAATTATTATAAGCGCATTTCCTAAATGTATACGCCGAAAAAGGCATAACATCAGATGAACTAATAATTCTTTAGAATGTTTAAATGTAACCATATTTGTACAAATAAACGTCTTTTTCTTTGACTTTGGCTTTGTCTTTGTGTTTGTCTTCCTCGTTAGTGAGCTGATGGTACAATCTGCATATCGCGAGTGAGATATGGCGCGATTTGAAAGTGCTATTGTGTATTGAAGCTGATGTGACCGGGTCGGCGGGTTCAATCTGGACCACAATTGGCGCAATTGGTGCGTCCTCAGCGAGTTCCTACAGGATTACACTTCATTCATCTCTCAATGGTGTGTGTACTTTTAATTTTTTTTTCAAAGTTGGCTGGCTTGGATGAATCGTTTTAGGTACTCGGTATCACTTAAATATATCGAACAAGTTTAATAAGATCAGACGTATTCGTAAATTCAACATGGCGGAACAATTGGAGGTACGACAATTGTAATTGGTATTTGAAAAAAATCTATGGAATGGCTGGCTGACAATTTTATAAAGCTCGTTTTGCATTTCGTACTGGCCAAAGTGCAGACATATTTGAAAACTAAAAAAAAATCGTACTAAATATTATTTGCATTATTTCCTCTCTCCGAAATGAATTTTAAATTAGGTGGATAAAAAAAGTTAAGCATTGTTAATACTGCAACCATTATTGATTGCCTGGTTGGGATCCATATTTCACGAACCTGTATAGGATTTACTTAAGCACGTTTTTCTGACTGTACAAAATCAGAATCTAAGTCTATGACAAAGACAATTTCAAACAAAACACGCGTGCAGCAACATGGTAACGCGAACGAACATTCCTGACCTTTATTCCCCTGAGTGTTAGTGCTGTAAATAAACATGACCGGCGTGAAAATGAGATCGAGAGGAGACTGAATCATGGTGAGATTTTCGCAACGTTGCGACAATTTCAACCGTCCAATTTATTGATGACGTACACATCTTTACCAGAATATAAAAATGAGATATATCCCTTATTTTTAAAACGACCCGCCTGTGCCTTAGCAGTGGCGGTTTTCGTCTATATTTACGTATTTATAATTAATGGCACTGATTGTGTTGTAGAGATTTTGATTGCATTCGCACATAGCGAAGTATTTAAAATTATTTATTTAGATTCTTCATTTATATGGTTTAAATAAAAAATATTTATTAATGAAATATGGTTTCAGAGACCTTCAATTCTTTTAGTTTTGTGTGTGAAGTGTTAAGTTTGCAACTATTGTTGGAATTGAAATGTAATAAGATATCTGTAAGCTTCTTAATCGCTTTGATCGAACGTGAAACATTCGAAATTCTAATTTCAAATGCCAATGTAAGCAAAGGTTTTTTTATTTTATTTGACACATTCCTGCAATTTGGTTTTCACACAAGTTAGTAATAAAAATAAATGCAAGGTATTATTATTCAAGTCCAATATATGAAATTTTCTAGAGCATTTTTCTGGTAATAATGCTGTCGACCCAACTCTAAATAAAGCATGCATTTAATCATTCGCTTAATACGCTCTCCAGACATATCCATGACATTGCAACGATTACTTTGAATCACGTGTGATACGACACAAAAAAGGATGTTTATGTACGCACCACAGAGTACAAAAATAAATATATACGTCGAGAGCGTTTGATAGAAAGGGAAAGAAAATGAGAATACGTATTTTTGTCAAAGGAAAGCTAAGCTTCAAACAAATAGCTGTTGATATGTGCATTGCAAGACGTCTCCCGAAATACTTGTATCACTGCTAAGGGCACATCTGAGTCACGCATAGACAACATAGGCATAGATAATATAGCCATAGATAATATAGATGTACAAGAGGACTTGCTTAGTAATAGTCGTATTCGTGCCGGTAACGCATGTGGAAATACTTATACGGTTGAAGTAATGAACTCATGTATCTAAATTTAAGTTTATCTCCTAAATAGTGTAAGCAAAAGCGACACGCCACGCTAGAAATGCCTTAACATTCGTATTCCTAGAGGTTCGTTGGAATTATCTATGGTTAGAAGCGGCCATTTACTGCCAGCTGCCTGTTTGCCTAAAATATTTTAAAGAAAGAACTATTTATTGTTTTTTTTTTCTTGTTAGTTTATAAGACTGCAGACACAATGCGAAGATATGCTGGTCGCTTCTTCCAAGCATAATATGGTCACGCATACAACGAAACTACTATAGATTACATATCTATTACATGTAATCATTACAAGGAAAGTAATATTGACACTAGCATTGTAATAGTGGAAGTCGTCAAGGCAAAGTTTCGCTTGACGAACCATATCGTGTGGAGCTAGACTTGACCTTTAATTGACATTACATAACTATGTAATCATTGAGATCATTATCATTACCTTTAACCTGTATATTAGATTACATTCTGTACCTGCATTTTAAATAGTATATAGCGAGGTAATAAAACGGAATATATCAAGCGGTTATGAAATAAAAGGTCTTTCTCTCGTTCAATACTGTTCTATATTCGAATATTTTAAACACTCTTTCCATATGCCCTAGTCTTATAGTACATAAATAGAAAACACCTAAATGATATGTGTCTGAAACGATAAATAAATAGTTATTCAAATATGGTCTTTTATACAGATGTCACAGGATTAATGTCCCTCGATTGATTATGCCTGGCCATAACAAATGTTTATATTGTGATGTCACCATTGTCTACGGTCTGCGTTAGCAATTGAGCTTTTCGCGCATTTACGCTAAAACTAAACCCGTAATATACAATAATACCGTTAGGTTTCCGCACTTATTAGACCGATGAAATCGGTTCTTATTTCAAAACGTTGCTACCTTGTTTGTTTTTTTTTTTAAATTTAATATACATAGTACTGAATTAATTCCATGTAAGGGCGTTTTAAAAATAATTATCATCGATCGTGTACATCAACCCTTGCGGTGCGTGGTGCGTGCGCTAGGCAACCGAAAGAAACGTAAACAAACAGACCAAAATGGCGGCGGTCATCGACCCTATTATATTTTATTGAAACAAGTGACCGAACTATTTTCATTGCGAGGATGTGGGTATCGTTTGAACAGCATCTTCAAACTCAACAATGCTTAAATTAACTGTCATTTGTCAATATTTATAAGACCGTATATATATGTTTGTGACGTAAAAAACATTCAAATTTCAAATTTCGAACTTTCGTATTTAGTACATCAGCCAATGAATTCACGAAATGTTCTTTCAGAGGTCGCCGGCGAAACGATTTACAACCTATTTACAATAATGGCAGATTAACATTGATTAGTAAAAAAAAATCGCACGTTCGTACGTCAATCGACGAATAACCCGCGGCCTTCAGTCTCCGTTCCCGGTTCGGTGATATTTAATGGCGACGCGCCAAGACCCCGCCTGACGTTCAACATCCACGGCAAATTGGAACCGGAATACTCCAAGGGCAACGGATTATTCATTGATATAAGTGAAGAAGATAAAATCGTAAAATATTATCCTAACATGTTTGAGCCTGCAGCGTGTTTTGTTATAATGTACGAATATATTTGTTTTAAATGTTATAAACATTCTGCCTTTTTCTTTAATTTGCGTTTGTTTATTTTGCTGCCAGCGAACGCTTATGTTGTTAGTTTACATAAATCTTTATTTTTTTTTGCAAAACGCAAAAACTAGTCCATACATTTGGCATAAGAACACACAAACGATGAGAAAATTCGTCTATTCTCATTCTCATATTCTCATTTGTCTATTCTCTATTCTCATTCATATTCTCATGTCCTCCGTCATATTAATAGTGCATTAGAAAAGTGCGGTTCACGCTAATGGAAAGGGGAAAGTTTTGATATCGCGTGACTCAGTATTGTATCGAAGAGGCAACCAAACTCACCCTTTGTGGTTTCCGTTCAGCCACCCCTTGCTAAGGGCTGGATTAAATCAATCGATTAACATTCGATGATCCACTTAAAAATATATCGAATTGTAAAATCACCAAACCGAATCATTCGATTTAAAAAACACTGGCCAGATAATATTTGATTATTTATGGAACCTGTTATCAAAAAAGTGTTTAGTTTATGCTAAATGAGCTTCTTGCAAGTTGAATTATTAATCAAACTAGTTATAGTATATGCGATATTTGTACACTTTCGTGTGAACGGATACCAGAATTTTCGAATACGAATGAAGGAAGACCTTTTAGAGATATGGAGAGAACGTTAAATTAATGAGACGCCAATAATTTGAAATACGAACTGTAGCGGAAGTCAAGAGTCTTCGAAACCAGCGCGCATGTATGAAGAGTGATGATGTAGAGTTTGTAAGAAGTGATTGTCTCGTGTACTGTCTACGCTATTAAAAACGGGGTTCGTCAAGCCTGCCTGGTCCCGTTTTGGCAGATGAAAGCCTTCAGAGAGCATTATTCAGCGCCACGACGTATAAGTTTTTGTCGGGACATTAAGAACATACATCAGTATGAATAACAAAAAGCAATGTTAAGAGCAAGTTTCCTCACATAAATCCTGTATCATACCCATATCAGTTCTGTTACGTGTATTGAAACAAGTTTTTCGAAATAAAAAGCGAATCGGAAAATTCCTTTAAAAACGTAACCGCCGCTCTATAATCAGCGTTCAGTGAAAGTTATTTCTCCGCCATGTCCGTCAACTCGCTACCGGAAATGAGCATTAACTAATCCGCCATGTTGTCTGTTCAAATTTAAATGACATTTCTGTTTGACATTCATAGACAATTTTTTTTTCGTTCCGTCAGTTGTGAACAGCGGTATTATTTTATTGTATTTCAAACGAATCTGTATTGCCAAGTATTTTCTGTCACAACACAAGTAATAGAGATGACGAATTTGTACACTGAATAACATTCTCTTGCACTTACTGAGTATTTCTTGTGTTGAGAAATACGTAATACCTATTAAATAAATTCTGTTCCAGAAATTAACTGCGGTTGATCACGAAAGTATTTCAGTGTTTGTAAATATCTATATCATTTATAAAGCAGTTAGGTGACTGACTGACCCAAAGGAATATTTTTAGAACAGTTTCTTTGTATAGCGTGAATACTAACTCAATAATTTTGGAAATTCCACTTCTAATGGGGCAAAATAGGGGTAGGAATATTGTATGAAAACTCTCCAGTTTTGACGTTAGAATTTAAGATTCACACTGTTGTTTAATGACAAAAATACATTTATTGGTTTCAATAAATTTAATATCTGCGCAAGTAAAGCCGCAGGTAAAGCTAACCTAATATAAACACTTAGGTAAGCCAAAACGGAGTTGGGCAAACTGAAAAAATGATTTTATTGTATTGACTAAGTTCGCCTGATGCAATAATCTAGGTTACAATAACGCGTTAATAAATCATTTCATGTAGACACATAAAATATGACTACAAGAATAAAAATAGGATTTCATAATGATGTAATCATTGTTAGTGACAATCTATTAACTTATAACGTCTAATATCAAAAGGCTTCTTTTAAATAAAATTTTTATAAAAATTACTTAACGGTAACGACCGGAAATTAAAATATGTATTTTAAGGCAAGCGTAAAATTGGCGCTGTTCCTACGTCAATCACCACAGAGTAGTAATATTACGAACTTCGCTAAAAAAAACTGGTAATTTTTTGTATTTATTTTTAGAACACTCATACAAATTATGCTTTTGTTTTTTTTTTTTAAATCAGATTTATTAGTATTTCCTCACAATTATTAGGGTACGCAGTAGTTTATTTGTTTTGTGATGTGATACTCTTTTAACCGGCGAGCTTCTGATGTAAGCGATCATAGTGCTCTTCCTGCTGCGGCATTAGTTCTAAGTTTGACTTCCGGCGGGAACAAATACTATGTTCATGCACGTTATCATACAATGTTTCACTTTCATGGTGATGCTTTTAAAGCCCTATTTAAAAAATAAAAACGTAAGAATTTATAGCGGGAAAACAGCAATAAATGAAGCAAAACTAAATTAATCCGAACAAAAACCCCTTGCAGTGAATACACAGTGAATACACAGTCCGACCGCAGAACAATTACGAGTATGCACTAACTAAACGTGAACAATGTTATTCTCGGCCACTCTAACATTTAACGAGTTACCAAAATTCCATTGATTCATTAGTAATTCATACATTCAGTTTTCATCATTAAAACATCTCAACATCACTCAAGTAATACAGTACAAGTTCATAAAAAAGAAATATCGAATCACTTTTTCAACCTCATAATTATATGGGACACCTGTATAAATAGACTAAAGCTTTATATGAGTATGTATCTAAGATATCACTAATGATTTATACGTGAAAAAACAGATAAAACTTGCGCCATAGTAGAGCTGTTTATTTTTCCACAAACGTTAGGGCATATGGTTTGTGTTATTTGCGTTGGTGTGACCCCATAAATTTGGAAACACCATACGTTTTAATAGAAAAATGCATAAGATTCTTGTTATTTGTAATATAAATTAACAGATATTTCATTACTGTCTCTAATAAATTAAACCTGAATACATTTGAAAATCTGTGCTGTTTTTATAACCGGTAAAATTATAGATCTAAGTATCAAAATGATTAACGGTCATTTTAAAATTCGGACCAATAATTTCATAAGTCTTCATTACTGTAATTTAAAAAGTTAAAAAAATTACAAAAAAGTTAAAAAAAATACCAACCTTATAAAGACGAATCCTTTGCTAATCCTTCAATCCACAAACAACACCACGAAACGCACATTCAAATATCGAACTCGTTGCCACGCTTCGTTTTCAATTAATAAAAATAAAAAAAATATTTGTATAAATAATAAAAACGCTTGTATATTAATATAAATAAGGATTATTATCGTTCGCCGTCGATCTTGTGGAAAACGACAGGCGGACCGCGCGGAGTGGACGCCGAGACTGAATTTTTCAGTAGGCGGCACAAGCAACGCCCAGAGCCAGCGCTATGAACAGACCGCGTCATGCAGTAATGAAACATTATGCTGCTGGCCTAATTCAGTTAATAAGATAAAAGTCGGATTTGATACTCTCATGCGATACTTCGTACATTAGAATTAATATAGAAAAGAGATCAATAAAGTTTTAATTCGACTAAGTAACATCATAAACTATGTACGTTACATATGTATATGATGTAACAAGCTTAGCTCATAATTGATGTAAAATTAAATGGTAATATTTATTGAGGTTATAAAAATTTGAAATTCGAACATAAATTACGGTAGGTACCGATACCGACGACAGAGATAGTTGAGCAGTCGCGAATAATACTTTTATCTCGCTTAGGCAAATCATTGGTATCAAAATAAATAGATCTCTAGCTTTACAAATTACATATTTGATGTAATTACTAAATGAGATGGAAGTTCGTAATATTTACAATTTCGCCTGAAAATAGAAATAGAAATAAGTATTTGCATATTAAATCAATTTGCATTTATGTGCCTGTTAAGCACCCGATCTGGTAAAGACAGTTTTGTATATAACAAATCTATAAGTAAATCGTTTTTTTTTTTTTATAATAGAACCACGAGTGAGAAATAAACGAAAACAAAATTTACGTGTTAACAGCCAGTATTTAAAAAAATGGCGTTCCAATGTTTAAACACTACACTGGTATTGGTGCGGGCGAGCTTCTAAAGCTGATGAGCGAATCCAACAGCTATCGGCCTAAAAATAACGCGCAACGAAAGAATTGTTTACCACTCAATATCCCTGACGCTCGGTGCTCTGGCTTTTTGATTCAACACTTGCACTATGCAGGTCTATGCACTCCATGACTCTTACCTAATTTTGGCTACAAAATTATCAATAAATCATATAAAAACAGTTCGATGTATCCACGTTATTACATGTATGTCTTTTCGTGTATTTTCTCGGCTGACCAAGACTGTCCTATCACGACCAAATAGGTCCAGACACTTGCTGATGTGGGAGTCAAGAGTCTCCGAAACCGGCGTGTGTGTGAAGAGAGTGATGGATGTGGATGAAGCACGACAGATTTGTAAAGACAGGGATATTTGGCACTCGGTGCTTTCTGCCTACCCCGTTAGGGGCCTGGCGTGACGGTTATGTATGTGTGAATGTTGTCGGCTGACGCTATTAAAAGCTTTCTATGTTCGTATTGGTTTCTGCGCGTACAGAAATAATAAAAAGGCCAATTACCTATAGGAAGTATACAGCGAAAGAAATCAAAACGTATCTTTTGAAAATCGAATTCAATAAAATCAAAACTTAAATGCCGCCAGTCACAGGTGAGGAAAAATCTTGTGATGGATTCAATATGTAATAAAGCCAAAGATGTTGTATTACTGCCATTGAAATGAGTAAAGTGAAATCAAAAAGTTAACTACGACATAAAACATAAGCTGAGAGGAAAATATCTCTCTATAAAGCCGTGCTGCCAAATGTCTAGATTACCGAGGGATAGTGGCCCTATCTCATCATCAAATCAATCAGCTCCTAGATGATCATTGGTAACTACAGTTATCCAGTCTTTTCACTAGCTCAATGCCTACGGAAGCGGGTACCTACACCTTTCTCTATTTAATAGCATAATACCGATTTTAAATTAAAATCCGCAACACCAATTTACTCTAAACGATATCTGGCAACACTGCAATTATCGCAGATGCATAGAGAAAAACAATATTACTTTTTCATTTTTAATAGCTTGCATAACGTTACTTGTACGTCTGGCCAGTACGGTATTTACGTATTTGTATAACACACGATTACTTATCGATGTAAAATAAAACCGTTCTGTCTGTATATCGCGACTGATTCACACGCAATGTGTTTTTGCGTTAACAAGCATTTTGTATAAAAAAATAAACTTAAGTATGTAAATTTTGTATGTATTTCTCTTTGTACGCCGTAAAAGATGGATTGAACCAATAACTTTGTAACATCTTTAAATGTACCCATATTTATACAAATAAATGTCTTTGTCTTTGTCCGTTATGAAGCTACGTTAAATTTGGAATTATTGATTATTTTAAGTCAGCTGATGGCTGTCCGCAGTGGTGTCCCCATACTTTCAAGGATAAAATATCAATCGTTTGCTTACGTCACTGAGTTTATTATAGAGGAATTCTAGTGGTGTCAATGGCCGATGAATAAAATTCGGTACAATCCATTCCTGGTAGTACGCACGCAACGCGTTTCAAACCGAAAAGAAAATCAAAATAAACCAATATCAAGACCAACTGATTTAATAGGTATCTTCATAATCCGATCCAAACTCACATTTATCGTTGTACGTTCTGTTAGATTACTGTTATATACATTTGCATTTTAATACCTCTAGTTTACACACCAGTAACCATCGCCACGATTCGTACAGATCGAATAGATAGAAAGTTAAATTGATCATTTACCGTCCAGTGCAAAATCGGATCCGTACATATTATGTAGTATGTACATCTGCCAACTCGCCTACTGGTAACGGTTGTTAATTTTCAATTTTTAAGTTGCGAAACGATTGCATATTGGTCTATTGTCTATTGCCTTTAACCAATATCGATGGATTATTAATTACATCATCGACAACTTTCTCTGGTCTCCTACTGGACTTGGTCTCCACTGGTCCTAGGTTTGCAACATCTAGAATCTACAGCTTCTCACAAATCGTAACTTCGGCCAGAGCGCGTGTTAATCTACGTTTGCTAAGTAGAGAACTCTACCACAGCGTTTGTCCACTCTTCGGCAGATATGAACAGCCTACTGGTATTTCAGCGTGTTAATTCTGCTCTACGTCGGGTGTTTTAGATCGCGGTCAAATAGTTTCATTGCGAATATCATTTATCAGGGAAGCACTGTGCAGTAAGCACTGTTGAAAATGATAAATCGATTCTGTGAAATCATACATTTATTGGTTGAAAAGTACAAAATAAAGACTATTATTGCTCAACTACATATATCTGAAAGCACGTAAGTAAGTTTATCAAAACAGCTCTTGTAAATCATATAATTAAAGCATGCATTTTAGCAATTTTTGTATAAGTACTTAAGAGTACGTATTATGATATTGTTATTATCAGTTATATCACTTAATGGAACATAATAAACCGTACCATTAATATTGGTACATTCGCTGAATAACATAAATATGTAATTATAGTTTGCGATACTTAATTTTCGTTTATGAAACCTAACAGGATATTATAATCAAAAACACTTATTTTTCTTCTACGCTGTTTTCGTCTTTACAACAATTGAATATAATATTACCAGTACCTACTGATTGGAAAAAATTAAGTTAATAGTGGTAACATTTGTTATCATTTACATATTTGACCAGTGTCTTATCGAGAATAGAACAAGCAGGTAATCTTTACGTAAAAACGTTTCTAGATACCTATATTGAACAACGCATGAATCATCCAAAATTCTTATTTATCAGGAAGGACAAGACTACCAACACACACAACCGCTACGTTTCGTTCGTTTGACTGTTGTTTTATACATCCCACACGCTACATTGTCTAGGACAATAAAATAATATTAAATTGTATTAATGTCGGCAAACTTGTTAAATGTTCCTTGTCATCGTTTATTTTAAATAGCAAAATATACATTTCTTAAAAATGTATATAATAGAAGGTCATAAATTAAGAAAATATGTGTTTTGTTTGCGTGTAACGAAACTTTGTCAGTTATTCTTTATCTGGCAGACGAGTGACAGATGATAAAGTCTGACCGATGGTGCTGCTGACTTGAGTGTTGTCCGTCCGCGATTAGCCACTCCTATCAAGGCGATACTTAATTAGTTTTAATTCCTTAACAATCTGCCGCGAGAGATGTAGTTTTGTGATCTCAAACAGTGATCGTGTCGGTGTTTCATCGTGGGCTATCAATCGGAAGACCGATAAAGATTCGTCACAATGACAGGACGCTCGGGCCGTGGTGTGTTTGGGAAGTTGTTCTCCAAAAAGCAGCACACTAGGGACGAGAGGGCGACGGAGATCGGTATGCCGACGAACGTGAAACAGCACATTCACGTGAGTAGGAACTCCGAGACCGGCATGCTGGAAGGCTTGCCGTCGTCATGGCTGCGACAGTTGAACGCTCAGATATCGCCGGCGGAACAGAGCGAGAACCCGGACGCGGCCATCCAGGCCGTAACGTTCCACAACTTCCACGTTTTGAAAAAGGAACAGGCCGAACGGGAGCCATGCAAGCCCATCGTGACCGAGGAAGCGATCACGAAAGAGGGACTGGAGATGAAGAAGTTTTTGGCGAAGAAAAACGCACATCAAAGCCAAGACTCCGACATATCGATCGGCCAGAGCAGTGAGGAAGAGGTGGCGCCCATCGATAAGTATTCGCAGCGGCAAACGATGCCCATTCAATCGAGTAAAAATAGCATTAAGAAAAAGGATCAAATGGTGGACCTGACTGCGGTCGTTGAAGATCTCACATTGATAGGTAACGAGCCCGAAGAGAGCCCAATATTAAGGAAGAAGGAGCTGATGTATTCCACGCTAACAGATGACGAGATATACGAGGAGTTGAAAAGGATCTGTAACAAAGATGATCCCTATTTAAGATTTCAACGAATCAAGCATCTGGGCGCTGGAGCTTCAGGTAACAATATTGTTATTTAATTACATCGTCAATATATTTGACTATACAGCATTTGCGAGGACAGTGTCATATGCGAAAAAACTGTTTCACTAACAAGTATTGATATATTTTAGCAGGACATTTTTCAAACTTATATAATGTCTCTTTTAGACTTCCTTCAAATCAAAGCTTTTACTATTCCAGTGTAGGATACTGGTCTCAGAATACATATTGCAAGAGATATTTTTTCACAGCTGATCTTTATAAATATTTCATTATTAACATCGATAAATGTTGACTTCTTGGGTATGTAGACATTCTTGTATAAGTTTGCTAATATTGAATGACTCATCACATTGATGGATATTGAGACGATCTCACATAAGACAATTCTATTTATTTTGTTCATTTATTATTTATTCTGATTTCAAATGAGACAATTAAATACGATTTGATTATGTGCAAGCAAAGGATTCAATTAAATCAGCTGATTCAATTGCCCTTGTGGTAATGATAAATATGAACAAGTTACATGGGGAAGCTATAGATAATCAACTTCTTCATTCTCTAGTCTGTATTATTGTTTTTCTATTGGAGGTGACGCTCCAGGGGTGGTCAAGCACCTTGATAATCCGACCCATTTTTCAAATTTTGAAATTTTTTGTAAGCCATAATTAAAAACTGGATTGTTAGGATAATGCACTCAGTCTTTCATATTTGTTGTGAGTAATTTAAAAGACATTTTGAAACACATACGGATGATATATTTTTTAATAACAGCACAAATGCTTTAAATCTATAACGCTGATCAAAATTTATGGCAGTACTAAATGGGGTGCAAGTATAAACAGTTGTGTATATTCACTCATTTTTATGCACTTAAGAGTAGAGTATTTTCAACAAAGTTAAAGATGTTAGTTCCTTGTTAAATTGGAAAAGGTGGTAGAACCCTCTGTGGTTCGACTCCGGCGGCACCACCGCCACACCTATTTCTGCCTTATAACAGCTGTGTTAAGCACTGCTGTGTTCCGGTTTGAAGGGTGCGGTAAGGGAGACATACTTTTTCGAGGCATTCCAACTTAGTCCTCAAGGGTAGAGGCGCATCTGTGGTCTGCTTGAGATAGGAATCTAATTTTATCTGGGGTCGATTACAAATGTCCATGGGCGGCAGTAGCCACTTACCATCAGGTGGA
>DWQT01000992.1:0-18740 GCA_018244895.1 Myscelus amystis hages
TATATAAATTGTATATACAATTAATTCTATGTATAAAATAATATAAAATACAATATATTTATATATTTATATTGTATTTTATATTATTTTATATAATGTTAAACTTGACTCCACGTGCATTAAAATGAGTGAATGTTGTTTAAAACAACGTATTTACGGCGTTACCAAAAGTTACAACTTAAATATTGTCGTGTACACCAAAATCCACAGATAACGATGGCTGTATCTGATTAAAAATTTCGTATCTGTATTGATAAATGATAAACTGCGAAAGGCAAAACACGTACCAACCACCGCATGTGGAATAGTTTGTTAATATTTGATGACTTGTTTACTTCACTGAAATTATTTAATGTCGTTTTTCAGGCCACATCCGACCAGCGTCATATAACGCACTCTATTATAGCTTCCGTACAAAATGTGAGCAATTTCCTCTATTGTACTAAACTAAATTTTTCATAGCATTAATTATAAATATAATACAAGGAATATGTGTGTGTGTGTGTGTGTGTGTCCTACGTGAAAAGGAAGTACGAATAGTGTCTCAGATGTACTGTGTACTTATTTTCCTAATATTCGAAAGAGTATCTTGAGTAATCAGCGATACCGACGTTGGTCGATACAATCGACAGATATACATGGATGTTCTTCGCTACTAGCTAACGATATCAAAGAGTGTATTGTTCACTCTCACGCTCTACACACTGAATGGTAAAGCACTAAAGCCTTCCATTAACGCAATAAGGCCACAAGTAAGATGCAGACAATGTCCCGCCGATAAGGGACAGCTCTGGGTTTTACTACTTTGCATAATTTCCCATTATACCTTCATACTTACCTACTCTTATCGAGTAAATACGTACGGGAATCGGGACATTATCGTTCACAATCTGTTGGCTTGATATTATTAAAGAAACTATTGTAAGAATCGATAGATATATGAATGATCATATTTGCTAAATTTCTTTCCTAAACTATTCATATTTATGAAAGATATTAATAGAGTGACCTGAAAACTCGTGTACTCAGTACCTCTCGATATAAAGGTAATAAAATTTAAATTGATTTGCAGGCACAACTTATCACGATCCTATAAATATATACCATAGTGTTAATATTTGATTTCTTTTCTACGAGTAAGTGAAACATTATAGCGGTGTCTGTACACTGTGTGTCTTATGTATGGTTCATGCACGGCTTACTATATTCTAGAGTTACTTCATATTGAAACCAGCAAACGCCACGGCGGGAAGAACTAGTATTTGCGCGAGTGAAGTTAACGGTCATGTTAGTTTAGATTTCGTAGAAAAATCCAACCCTGTGTAGTGAGTCATGAGAGCAATGTAAGCGTTACACCGGAGTACCGCGTCGCTCGTCCGTCCAAGAAATACGGGACGCGCGTCGCAAATATAACTAGGGTTGCTAAATCGAGAAATGTTAGCCAGGGAAATACATATTTTGAGCTTCCAGCGCACACAGGTTACATGTAGCTAGTTGTAACCGCGAACCTGCTGGCCGCATATTACGCTCCTAATCATCTAATGACCAGAAAACTTAAAGCATTACACTTTCTTTCAATAACTCATATTGATTACTTTCAATAACGAAAAACCGTAACAAATACATACCTATACTGAATTTTTAATACATTTATAATGGACATAACTTGACATAGGTTATACTGATTTGAGATTGGTTAAGCATCGGTTGTCAACCCTACGGTGAGGTATCTAGGCGACCAGGACGAGGTTAAGTCCAGTCTCTTATCTCAACTTTAACGACTTCAAGAATAAAAACCTCGTCTCCTATACCACGACTGATAGCACAAATCAGCCCGTAAATGAGTACGTTAACCTACCTTGACGACATTATCAGGTTTGATTTGATTTTTTAGTTCAACTATTCTCATTTGTTGATGAATATTAGCTATGACAATGTTCAAATTAAATTACAATGACATTTTCTAAAACAACCCTCATATGCATATTCTAACTTGAACCTTCATTCCGTAACAAAATTAATTACTTACAATCATTAGTTTATTTTCCTTAAACTGCAAGTATTCTAAAAATATATGTACGTGCATTTTAAAATAGATGTGTTTACGAAGTAGTTGTTCGAGAAAGCTGAAAATAATAGCTGAAAATAGCTCTACCCAACCTTGCACCCGCGCCGTGGATCAATAGAGCCTTGAACTTTCCACCAACAGCCGTAGCGCTTACCAAAATCGTTTATACTTCACACTATAACGAATGTTGACTAGTTTTACCATGCACAACATATTTTTTCCGATACTTAAATTATTTACGAATCAAAATTATATCCTACGTTTGTCTACATTGTTAATTTTTGTCATTAATTTGAAATATTCATCTTTTATCTTATTAAAAGTTATCAATTACAAATAATCGAATGGCGGAAAGCTAGAATAAGGAGCGATGGTGCTCATTAGTGGAAGCCAATTACCGACAGAGGACTGGTACTGGCTGATGATTTTTTACGTTTACCTATACGCTTATAAATAGATACATAGGCATATAACAATAAGTGATCACCATTCTCTGTATTTAAAAGCCAAATGCTTCAATAACGCGCTACCAGCCCTGATTAAATCTGTCAACGCTTTTTATAATGGAATGCAACATAGAAAAGTCTATACCCATATTTAACGCTCGTGGCTAACAATGGTGACGATAAAATATGTACTCCAATTCCTTACAGTAAGTGTGGAGGTAATCTTTGACACGGCGGAATAGTGTAGACAATCTGCCGTTGCTCCAAAGAGTAAGTATATTATTAAAACAATAACAGGCTACAAGTCACACTCGCATGCTCCGCAACCGTTCTACTCGTATAATGTGGTCCGAAAGTAGTAGGGGCTATCGTGTACCGTTAAAAGACTAAATCAAACCAATAACGGAACGCAAGTTAATACATCTCCCAGAAATATAAGTTTTTGATAACTCATAATAGATTCAAGATTAATCAATGAAAATAACTCGAACAACCTTGCCCCTTCTTTCTGGATCGATAGAGCCTTGAACTCGGCACTATCAGTGCGACCGCGCTAAGCTCTACGAGTACAATTTAATTCATTCCCCAGTGAACTAAGGCGCTCCATACAATGTACATCTAAAGTATAAATACAATATAAATATAACACAGTGAACTCTAAATAGATACATCTACTATTTCAATAAGAAAGCACATTTTAATATAATTAAATACGCTTGTCAAATTTACTTTTAAAAATACTTAGTAAATACTTAAAATACACATTTTTTACAATGTTCTTAAATTAAAAGGGGTTATTAAATAACGATTTTTTATTTTTATTTAAACTGACTCTAGTCCGCTTCCACATATATTTATAAAATGACTTCGAACATAGATACATAATTAACAATAATACTAAAATATTTGACATTAAAAACTTTTAATATTAAATGTGTAGAGCTTTTGAAGAGTTGATTGATTTTCCGGAAATAGTTTTTGATCTGTTTAATTAATTTAGATGTCAACTCATCTAGTTAATCTTGTAATAGCTGACTTACTATATATTCTAGCATAATTATAATTTTAATCTCTCAAAGTCCAATGACCAATTGATGAGAGCATAAGATATCTTCACTATTGTTATCAAAAATTCGAAGCATTATGGACCTTGATATTAATTTATACTTCGGTTTAGGTGACGTGTTACTATGATGAAAACAATTCCGCGAATCACTTATTCACGATAAGAGCCGATAGGCATATTATTGGTCACCTTGTTTTCTTGCTTTACTTTTCCATCACCCCGATAACAGTTATCATAAGTTAATGTTAGAATCTGTTGAAGTAATGATACAGTTAATCCGCTTGTTGGTTAAGAAAAAACTACACGAAACTAACTATACCTACACATACAGTTCGCCATTGACTCAGTGAAAAGGTGATTCATATAAATCACTCAATGTAGTATAACCTGAACTGGGAAGGTAGTTATTCTAACATCAAAAATAAGTATCTAGTATTAAGCTACTTAAACATCAACACTGCCTATTACTGAACATAAAGTACCTATTCCTCTATGACATAATAGAAAGAAAGTTTTCAGCGCCTAGAAGTTCATGCTGTAAAAAGAACCTGAGCATTAGAGTACGATACTTGACATGCGATAAAAGCAATTTAATGTTAAATGAATTTTAAACTTTTCAATAATTGACGTCTTGCCAATGAAATGCCTGGCCATTCTCACCACTACTACATTCCCTGAGATAACTTAACACGTGAGTTGCGTGCGCGGCTAGTTTAGCTAATGGGAAAAGCGAGAAAAGTGTGAACTCACCTGCGTGGGGAGTACAGTCTCCCGACCCAGGGGTATCGACATTTTGCTAGCGGCGCCGCCGGCCGCGCCCCGGCGCCCGCACGCGCCGCACCATCCACCGACCCGCCGCTTCGGGCCGCGCGCCGTTCGTTGCCGCTTCCGACGACGCCTCGGTCACCAAGAAAAACACTTTCCCGAAGACCAATTTTCCACGTTTCGACGTTATCGAGCACTTCACAGTGAATTAAAAAATTATCCCCACATCACGTATCGATCTTAATCGAGACCACGCGATAAGGGAACACTCGTAAATAAAACAATAAAGAGCGGAGTACAGGCGTGCGCGGAGCGACGACACGATAACGGCACAGAAACGACGCCCGTCCCGATACGCGCGAGTGTGCGACTGGCGCTGTGGAGCCGGCGAGGCGGCCGCGCGCATCGCCCACTCGCGTACCCCGCGCCGAACGGCCCGCAGATCACCCGGCGCTTTACGTTGATGTCGCGATCGGGGTTCGGGGTCGCGGTACAGCCTCCTTCATCTAGAGCCCTCCGGCTGATCATACGAACACGTGCCGCGGCCACGGGCGTAGTGCGGTTATCGAGCGCGAGTACACATGCGCAATGCACGCCACTATCGTCGCCTTGGCTCATTCATTTGTATCGCTTCGCCCGGAACACAACTACACACCTGATCAAATATTATAAACTGCACAAGAATTGTTACGTTGTTTGAGATTGCATATGCAACTACTTTCAAAGGTACATTCCCTGAATAATAATTATGTTCTTCCCTACCTTATTCAATTAATGAAGCAAAATCATATCGCTACCTACCTTTACTTTGTCTAGAAATAAGTCTAAATAGTCAAAACATTTCCATCTATACCTGTATGTCAATCAACATCACCGTTCTCCGCCCGATTATTGTAAAACACTCTTTGTCGTGCTGGTAGAGAACAGTTAATTCACTAGTAACGGTCAAACGATATCAAAGGTTCTTTATTAATATGTACATGTATTATAAATACAGGTCCTAAAGTGCTTATGAAATCCATGTCAAGAAAATATCTTTTATACTCTTCTGTTTCAAAGATACTTTTTATAGCTGCTGGTTTTTAATACAGACAAACTCAAAGCGGAAGGTAGTGACTAAGAAATTCCTTAAATTAAAGTGTAATTTGAAGTTAAGTTGAAGCCTGGAAATATTGTTGTAATGGAAATAAACATTTTTTTAGCAATGAAATAGCATAAAATTATTATAAATGTAAATCAACAAATAATAAAGTACCTACGCACTACCTGCTAGTTCTACACCGCTAACTTCTATTTTTTTGTTTATTGCAATATAATCTGTAATGTAAGACGTGAATAAAAAAAAATATATAGGTAGTGATAGTTGAGGTTCATTCATGTACAAGGTACTTCTATTGCAAGAAGACAGATTTCTCGCTTGGATTTCTAATCAGATTGGAAGGGTGCAAGGCGTGCATGCGTGGGCGCAACTCGAGGCTGCGAACTTAATCGGTAGCTCGCCCACTTTTCCTTTCCGCTACGTTCACCGATCCAGATTACGTCATTAACCTAGACCAGGAGTCGAAAACCTATTTTAGATAGTTTTAATACCTAATTATACTGACATATCAAAAACTCCTCTGTATTGTCATGGAGGTATACAACAAACTCGTACTTAGGTGTTTTGCTGTTTAAATAGAACTCAAAATAAAAATGTAGTGCCTTTATTCGTACTATGATTAACACTACATGTTTACGAGTTAATATAAAAATTGTACCTGGAACTAAAAAAACAACAGAAAACACAAAGTTCAAACTATATTTTTAACGTTGACGTTCAGTAATTTACCTGATGCCTGTTAGGAGAGGCTGGACTGAAAGAATCAGTGTCGTGTACCCCTTGTGCAGCAGCAAGTTTTTAAAATTATTTTCTTGTCGCTTTTAAATGCCTTGTTCGTTTTTTTTTTAAATTTTTATTTGTCATTATTTCTTTTATTTTATACTAACAATATTTTCGTAACCATCTTTTGTTTATGTTTAACTGTTCTAATGTCTGCGTTTCTTTCTTAACAATGTATGTATATGAATTTTTTTTTAACAAGTTAGTGTTCGATCCGCTACCACATCCGAATAGTAATTCGGGCTGGTCATTCTCTAACCCAAGCCCAATGTGGGCGGAAACTACCTAATTGATGCTGGCTAATAGATAGTAGGTGACAAATATCTGATGTATTTGAGCGTATTAGGTATCACTTCTTGAGGTACCTCATCATCTACTTTTTTACTGTAAGTCTTCCATTATTCCTAAGACCTTCCTCAAAAGAACGTAATCAGTGTGAAGTAATTGTATTTTTTATGATGAAATTATTATTTAGAATTAAAATATTTTTACCCTTGACCGACTGAAATGTGAACAAAATGGAACCATAAACATTTATACCAGAATTATATTAGCGGAGCAATATTAAACTCATAAAATATTTTCAATACTGTGACACAGTTTCTTGTTAAACCATATATACAAGAATTATATTGCCAAACAAAATACGCATATGTAAAGAAAACAATAAAATGCCATACCTGCACACCATTCATTTCTCCATCCATAAGAGTCCATCTGCCGTAAGACGTCATTATTATATGCTCCACAGAAATTTAAATAAAATCAAATAACAATGTACCACACATGATAATTGGTTACTTAATTTGAACACGAATTGTTTCCTAATATTTTTTAAAGGTCACAATAAAGTCATCGAGTCACCGCGGATGCAAGTTTACAACTGTTAAACTGTTGTGCGCTATGTGACACTGGTGACGACAGCTCTACTATTTAGTGCTTGATTAGCACAAACTGCAAATCGTTCGAGCTCTCCGCCGACCGGCCCGTAGGCACTTGTTCACGCAGATTGAAATTGATTGCCCGCTAAGAGTCGCATTCATTGACATCATTGAAGAGAATGGATGAAATGGACCTTGCGAGGTTGTTTACTATTATTATCCATATCAAAACTTACGTACATGTTAGTTGTCGCTGTATACATCGCATTACGAGCACTTCTCTTGACAATCGTGAGATCGCAAGTTGTTGTTTATTTTTAAAACGATTAACACTATCTAATATTCACACCTTTCTATACAGACTGTATATGTTACTGCCCTATGCTATAATAATTTAATCCTGAAAAATAAATCATTCATTCGTACAGATTTTCTTATCCTTACTAAACCTCCTACTAATATAATATGCAGTTTTTAATTACTTTATCTACTGTATACTTTGATGGTAATAGATGGTAATTTCGTTAGGAATAAAAAACAACTTGTGAAAATAGCCATGCAAGTGTATTTTCAATAATACAATCTCACTACCATCTACTTAAACGAGAATCAGAAGATATATTTTATAATTATGTTGTTCATCGATTGCCTCGTCGCTTCATCCGCAAATCTCGTTCAATTTCATACTGACGTAAATCTGCTCTCTCCAAGAAATCTTGTCGCTCCAAATACCTGAAAAAGATGTAATAATATTATTTCCTGTGTGTCCAAATGTGCTCATCACAAAAATGTTTCTCCTGGGTGGGAATCGAACCCTCGACCTCCAGTTTCACAGTCAGGATCTCTAACCGCTCGACCACAAGGCCAGTCAAACGAATTATAAGTTTTTAGACTTTCTCACCAGACTAACATCATAACATTGCAGGAATATCTGCAAACTTCTGCGAACTTCAATCTTGAATTGAAATATCTAAGACAACATATCATACATTATGTTATGTTAGGTTATAATATCCTTACCCTTCCTTTCCTTTATTATGGCTATGAATTTCATCTTCAATGCCCTCTTCTTGCTTGTAGGTGACCCAATCCAGTTTAGATTTTTCCAATGTAGATAATTTATTTTTCTTGTTAAGCTGTCCCAATATGTTTGACAGACCTGCCCCACGACCTCGTGAAGGCCCTCCATCTTTATTGACTGAAAAATAAAGACCCAAA
Organism: Myscelus amystis hages; assembly: GCA_018244895.1. Lineage (NCBI taxonomy): Eukaryota > Metazoa > Arthropoda > Insecta > Lepidoptera > Hesperiidae > Myscelus > Myscelus amystis. The sequence goes on from DWQT01000992.1 coordinate 8,324, forward strand.
TACATGTATAGCTTTATTCAATTGATTCTATTGGTGATAATTAAAAATAATAAACTTTAAGACATTTATTACCTAATGCAGGACTATCTGTAGACTTGATTTTTTCTTTTATAACATTATTTTCTACTACAATTGTCTCTCCTGCAAATTCAAAAATTCTTTTTTCCCTCTCTTTATTGTCATCGTCCTTTACTTTGTTATCCTTACTTGGCTTCACAATTTTATTAACAACTGTGGGTGTTTGTGAATGAGTTACATCACTACTCCTCTGTATACTTGATTTTGGCTTCGCATCAGTTCCTTCCAAAAATTTTGCCCAAAGATCCTCTTCCCTTTTCTTTTCATCTTCTGCATTAACAGAGACCTGAGTTTCCGCTATTTCTTCTTCTCTTTCATTATTTTGATTAGAGGTTTTTATCTTTTTTTTTCCCTTCCTATTTTGTAACGACTTACGTTTTAGACTTTTTCTTTGTTCATGTTCCTGTTCATACTGTAAATTAGTTTCTTCATCTGCAGATTCTTCTTCTGAAACTTTTTCAGGCTCCTCTGGTACATATTCATCATCACTCTCACTACCTGACGACATCTGCAAGCCAATCAATTAAATCTAAAAACCTTTATAAACGGTAAACAAACAAAGAAAGAATCTAGTAGCTCACCTAAATGAAAAATGAAACGATTAAAGATTCGGAGGGATGTAATAAGACAAAATGATATATGCTAACTTTGTAATTATTTATACAGAACTTTTATTGAATCTTCTTTTTATTTCTATTTCTATTTTTAACATTGGCTACTTCATAGAAATTGCTTCCTGTTTTAGTCCGACGTTGTGATCTTTCTTTAGCCCTTCTTTGTTTTGCAGTTATTTTCTTAACAACGACATCGTTTGGATCTCCTTTGCGTTTCCTTTCATTTTGAGGCAGATCTTCTACAGTGAACACACCACTCCGAGCTATTTCAATCTTTTTCTGTTTCAATGCAGTGACTGTCTCAGGATCATTTGTCAAATAGTCTTCTACATCACTGCATTCATCGGTATCATGTTCATAAATATCACTAATATCTGAACTGTCATCACTATCATTCCGCAGACTAGCATTTTCAAGATTATTCTGTAATTTTTCTTCATCATTTTCCACTTCTACATTTTTTAGTTGTTCTGGAATGTTAACTATCTCAAGTGGTTTGACATCCTCATCATTGTCAAACTGTAATCCTACTCTTATTTTCGCAAAATCTTGAGCTATATTTAATTTATTAACACTAAATGTTGGCTTATCAGGTATATTTTCATTTGATTCTGATTGATCTTCTTCTTGCGCTGTATCTTCCTTATTATTAACTGCAACAGCAACTGGACTTTCATCTGTAGTTGAATCTTTTTGTTGTTTTGGTAAGGGCACTGCAAAACCCTCTGGTGCAACGTAAAATGGCAGTTTACCTCTCTGCCAATCATTGAGAACCATTTTGGCCACTTGGGCTATATCTGGTTCACCTTTTTTCAGTAACTTTCCTGTTCTAGCTGCTAACTTTTCCAAGAATTCAGTTGCAGTCTCCCATCCATCCACTTTGTATGTCTTCACCAGATATTCTTTTCGTACCCTTTTGATAACTTCTTCAATGTAATCTTCTGGATTTTGTACCAATTCCACTCTTACGACTCCTTTCAAAACCTTCTCGGTGTCTGTTTCAGCAGATGGGTACACAATGCCAGGGCAATCTATTAAGAATATTCTTCTCATTAAAGTTATGTATTGCCACACTTTAGTTTCACCAGCAATAGGTGCTACTTTACAAACTTTCTTCGCCCTCAGAGTATTTATGACTGATGACTTCCCCACATTCGGATAACCAATTAACCCTACACTTATTTGTTTTTTATCGATATGTAATTTTGCAAATTGACGCAATAAATTTATCAAGGACCCTTTTCCAAATGGATGGGTCATAGAAGCATGAAAAGCTATAGTTGGATATTCGGCACTTAAAATTGCAACCCATCTCTGAGTCACCCAATTAGGTACTAAATCCACCTTATTCAATATGAACATTAAATGTTTGTGAGGTTTTTCTTCCCGAAGAAATTTCTCGACATAGGGGCTTCTTGTACCCATTGGATCTCTGGCATCTAATACTTGTAACAGTACATCAGAGGAATCAACAACTTTATAGAGCTCATTCCAAATCCTCTTACTCATGCCTGCACCAAATACCCAGTCTCTTTGTCCTTCCTTTACACCTTCATCTTCACGCACCCTATCTACATCTTTATTCTCATCATACTTTTCTACACTGTCTTCAACTGCTTTCGATAATGACTGTATGTCACTGACCTTAAGATTGACCCTCTTCCTCTGTTTTTTTGGGCCAAACGTCTTATCGAAGCCTTCTGTATCCAATAAGTGAACTCTAGCATGCTTTGCTTTTTCATTCAATAAGGTAATAGGCAAATTTGTGGGTTTCATCACAACTTGATAAGGATTTCTTACAGCAGCACCAAATTCTTCTTGAAACTTCTGCAAGGCGCTTTGCGATATAACACGTGAGTTTCCAAACCACTTTTGATTAGGTTCAACTCTAGCCTGTGTGCCAGATGGCAACCAACCTTGAAAAGGTGCAGGAGTCAATATTTTGCCCGTTTTGTCACGTTTCGCTTTAAAGTTACGGTACATCTGAAGCCGCTTGATTGTTCCCTTGGTTCTAGGTTTTCCAACACCTTTTAATCCTTCCGTGGGTCGATCTGGGTTCATTGAGTGCCCAGACTTATTAAACCCCTGCTTCCGGGGCGCTCCCGAATTCGATCGTACTTTACCCATTGTGTAATTTTGAACTATTCGAATACGTTTATGAATAAATATAAATAAACCGCAATCGTAACACGCGGTACTCTACAAACGTGAAAGGTTATCGAAAAGCGACAACTGCAATATTTGACAGATCAATATATGCCGTATGCGCCACACTTCACACTTATCTACACGGGACAGTGAACATTATATTATTTTAACGTACCTTCTTTATGTGTCCTGCAACTATACAGAATTCTAATAACAAGATTATTCTTTTAAAATTATATAGAAGAATCGACCAAAACTTCGGCAGCGACAATAATAACGGCGAAGAAGGAGGCGAGACAAATTAGGATATGATATTTATACCTAACTTCACAGTATAGTCAATATCTGCCATTGCTCTAGTAATATCCGTTCGAATTCGCGTAGCTACATGACGGACAATGCCGATAGGTAGTGCATAATTCGTTAAATGAATTTGTAAAATTATAAAATGCATCCATTATATTTTGTAACAATACAGAACAGCTGTTATCCGGAAACACGGTCGTGTCTCTCGCGGCAGTTATACATATTATGCAGTTTTATATCGTAAATGATTGTAGCAGCTATCAACTCTTTACTTTTAAATAGTGTTAAATGGCATCTTAGTACTGATATTTTGATTACATTGAATCTTAGACATGGTGCAGGTAAAACTCGTACCAGGTATTTTCGAATATGAATATATATGTATGATGGTGTAATGGAACGTAGAGATAATGTCATATTAAGAAGTGTCAAAATGAGGCCGTCAATAGTGTCATTCTCTCAATTACATTGTTCTGTTTCGACAGTTTCTGACTAACGAATTTTATGACAAATAACAGTTTCTCCTAAGTTACCTTTAGAAATTAAAGTAAAGGTATTTTTCGTACACGTATATGGTCTAAAATAAAAAGGTCAGTTGTCACGTTTTCGAAGACGACGATTTATCGACCAAATTCGTTTTTGACAGTACAAACATTTCGCGCACTGAATTAAAACAATCCCGATGCCTTTAAGCATCAGAACGCGAAAGACAACATGTATGACATGTTGTCGGAGTTCCGAGTGTCAGAGTTTGATTCATTTGTTAATATATTAAAATTAACTCCTGGCGATCCTTTAGATACGTTTGGTGAAATGTGGTATCCTGTGTTTCTATGGTCACTGTGTTCGTCAGTGTTTGTGCATACTTGCGCTGCGCTTGTTGCCTTCGGGACTCTTAGAAAACATAAATACGGAAAGTTCTTCCCAGTCCTATTAATAGTAATGGGTGTGGTTGGCCCAGTGACTTCGGGCGTAGCAAGTAGTGCGGCAGTAGCATTTATATATCGTGCAGCGAACTTAGCAATGCCACCTATACATGCTATGATATGGGGTATAGGACAGACTATATTAGGGGCTGGTATTGGTTTTACAAGGGTTCTAGCAACTTTATAAATATAATTCTTAATGTTATATATTTAGCGACTCTAATCTTGTAGCCTAGTAGTTTTTAAAAATATATAAAAGTGGTTCAGCAAGTTTCAAGTCAATTACTTTAGAGTTATGGTTGACAAATTGTTGAGGAAATGTCTGGAATTGTTCAATAGCCATATTAAAACATGTGTACATAGTGCTGTTCAAATGCCGTGTTACTCAGTAGACTGATATTAATGTTTACAGTGAATGCCCTTAATAGTTAAAGAAATATAATGCATTATGTAGGTAGCTACTGCTCTCACATATATATATATATATATATATAATTACTTACCATGCTACATTTAAATAAATAAATCGTCTAGATGGCCAGGGCTTAAAAGTAGCATATTTATTAAAATTAATTTGTAATTGAACACAAACAAATAAGTTATAAATTTATGACTTAAGATTCATTTTCATAAGTGTACTGTAAATTATTTTTTCATTGGAGCATTCCATATATTTGTAAAAACTGCACAATTTTTGTATACATTATTATGGTTTGATGTTTACAAATACATTTTATGTATATTTGTTCAGCAATAATGAAATTATTTAATTTAAATGTGATGTAGGAATGTCTCTTAATATACTTAGTTAGGCCCACCGATAATATTCAATGAATGCTTATTCGCTCCAAACACTATGAAGGTCATAGGTTTTCGCAAATGTGATTTTGTTTTTATATGTAATTATGTAACTAAATGCCATTGTTTAGCTGAAACATTTGTTCCCATTACCTATAAATATACATCAGATAGTTTATTCATGTGATTTCCTTTCTCCTTGATTTAGACAAACTAATTAGTGACATCTATTGTACTGTCTGGTAAAAACACTGACAAAATTAGTTGAGGCTTTGTCCACAATTATGATTGATTTGTCTAAATGTTTAAACAGCCACATTTATGAAAATTGTATAGCACAGTCCGGTTTTGACAATTTGCAAATAATCATATGAGATTATGCAAAAGCTGATAGATAGCATCAATGATACTTATATGTATAGATTACCATGAGATTGTAATAAGCAATAATTATACTTAGTTGGTAATTTCTTTGCACATATTATACATTCTAGTGTTACTAATAATTTGTACTTATCACAATTAAGTTTAAAAAAAAATTGTTTAGAGGATTAAATAATGGGGTTTTAAATCATTGTTGATAATCTTTTAAAGTAATCCTGGTATCTGGTGTCTTTAGATGAATCATAAATATGTAATAGGTAAAGGTTAATAATGTCGGTTGTATATATATATGGAGAAGGTATGAAATATCTGGGAGGTGATGGAATTGGATAAAAATAATTATAAGAGAACTAAAGTAATCTCAGATCTGGTAAGCCCGACCTGAAGTTGAAATGTCATAGATCCAACAAACCTTATAATCCTATTGGATTATACAATAAAAAGCTACACATATACATGCATCAATTAAATTGAATATCTTGTATTATTTCAATGTTCTGGGGGTGTATTGGTGAGATCACTTACTGATCGTTCTGACCGTGTGTCGCTTGGTACTATTAAAAGATGCATAATTAACCTACTTATTTCTGTTACACCTATCTTTAATATATTATGTACATATTAAATCCACTTTATAGTCTATGTGTTATAATAAGTGGAGAACAATTTTAATGGTCGCTTAATTCTAGCTGTTATAAAAAAAGAATATTGTTGATGTTAAACTTTTAAATGTGCAGTTAATTCTTTATGTACTTCATGTAAATTAAGTTCAAGTTGGATAAGTCCATAGGTAGAAGGAGAGACACAGACAGCCTCTTTTGTGTGTGTATAATAGTATCACTACATTTATACGATGTTAAGTAAATTAATAATTGGTTATTTTTAGCAGTATGCAAATCTTATCGTATAACAAAAAACTTACAAATGGAATATGTATTCAGTTGTAAAAAATCTACAATATTTAGGATCTTGGTGTTTCAATTTCTCTAACTGTGTCAGGTGAAGGGATTAAATTATCCCTTTACTACATATTCTTATCACAAGCATATGATAACCAGAATGACTCTAGGAAAATCTATATCTAAATACTTTAGGTAATGTGTTTATATATAAATATATACCTACATGAACATAATAGTATATGATATTGTAAAATCACAAATTTGTAGATAATTGTAGTTAGTTTTTGCTAATGTGTTATTCATTAAACCTTTCAAGATCTATACAATGATAATAAAAGTGGATTTGGTACTCATTTTGTTTTACTATACTAAGGTATAAAGCCCTTGCAGAACTGTATTAAGAGAACATAATTAAGTAATTAGCAAAACTATCAATGACCCTATTTAATCTGTGATATATGTGGATGTATAACAATTTATACAGTCAATGAAAAAATGTATGTTAATAAAACATTTTATTTTGTTAGAAATCATTGAATTTTTTTGTGTAACATAATTAACGAACATTTTTGATCTCATAATATTATTCAATCAAATGTAAAAGTTATGTTACAAAGTACTACCATGTGAAAATTTTGTATATTTTTTATGTAGTTCTCGGTACTGTATGCTATCCTCCTCTTCCTCTTGACTGACTTCATGAATAGTTTCCTGTAAAATCAGTGGCAACTCCAATTCTTCTCTTGTTAAAGTTGTCTGAAAAAGTAAGAAGCCAAATACAGAATACATTATTATAATAAAATCAGGTCAGAAAAAATTAAGTATTTACCTCATGTACTTTATGACTGTCAATGCTTCTTCTATTTAACCTGTCTATATGTTCCTGGAGAGATCTTGTTTCTGATGTTGCATCTTGGAGAGCTAATTTTAAGTCTACTATTTCCCTGCGTGCATTTGATAGTAGTTTCTCAGTGGTTTTGACCTTTTCCAGCATGTCATCTCTTTCAACCTCTAATTTGGCTCTTGTATTAGAAAGACTCTTAATTCTATTTTCATATAATTTTAATTCTGAATCCATTTCATGAACTCCCGCCATTTTGCTACTGCTTTCGCATTGCAAACTATTGCACATTTTCTTAAGATATGATACATTTTGTTCCAGAACCGTTTTTTCCTCAGTTAACAATTTCACTTCATTCTCCAATGCACTAATTTTACATGTCATCATAGCAATATGGCTAGATTGATTATCAATTATATTTTCTTTTTCAATCAATTTAGATTCCAGGTCTTGAACTTGCCCAACATATGTTTGAAGTTGCACAGATTTAGAAGCAGATTCACTTTCTAATGAATGGTTAGTATTCTCTAGTATATTGGCTTCTACTGACAAACTTGCAAATTGCTCTAGCATGTCAGACCGTTCTGCTTCTTTTTGAGACAAAAGTTCTTCTATCCTCCTTATTTCTGCAACATAATGTTGCAGCTGTTGTTTGAGACTTTCTACATCTTTTTTAGATTTGTCCAATTCCATCTTATTAAGTTTTAATGCACCATTGGCATCAGTCAAACTGTTCTGTAACTGTTTGTTTTCTATCACAGCTGTGTCAAGTTTTTGGGTTAATCTTAATATTTCGCCATTTAGAAATGTTAACTGTGTTTCATAATCTGCCATTTTATGTTCAGAGACCTTGGTCATGTTCAGCTTCCGGTTAAGATCAGCAATTTCGTTTTCCAATTTGTTTATGTCATAACTTTGAGATGTTATTTTTGTTTCAAGTTTGCCAATAGTTTCAGCTTTAGTATCTAATTCTAGAACTAGCTTGTCTCGTTCCTGATCAAGTAACCTCACATTATCAATTAAAGTAGTCTTTTCATTTTTAAGTATTGATATTTCAGACTGAAATTCCTTGCACCTTTTTTCTAACATATCAACTGTATCTTTTGATAAACTAAATTTTTTTTGAACAGACAACAACTCATTCTGCACTTCATTGTTATTACGTTCAGTTTCTAATTGAATATTTCTAATTTGATTAGCCAATGTTTTTTCTTTAACAACATCTGTTTGTATTCTTTTCAATTGTTCTTTTAGATAATTACATTCATCTCGTAGTTGATCTACTGAAGCTTTTCCAGTTCTGTTAGTCATTTTGTAAGAACAGTTTTCCTCCTCTAAATGCTCAACTTCTCTCTGTTTAAATGCTAAATCTCTTTTTAATTTATCTACCAAATCCATAGCTTCCTTATATCTCGAACAGTACTCGTGTTTGTCTTTATTTAGGATTTTTATTTCTTTAGACAACATTTCAATATTCTCCCTTAATTTGTTAATATCTTCCATATTATTAGTGCCTTTACTAAGATTTCCAGAATTGATTGCGTTATACTGACTCAATTTTTGAGAAAGAGAAATGTTTTCTTTGGATAATTCTGCATTTTCAATGTTTAAGTGATTGATAAGATCTTGATATCCTTGCTTGTTGCAAACTTCTTTATTCGTTATTTTGCATTTAATTTCATCATTTTCTTTTTTTAACATAAGAATCTTTTGTTCACTATCACATATCTTTTTATGCAAATCTCTTATAAACGCATTTTCTAAAGATCCATTTAATTTGGGGCTATATTGCACGTCTTTATTTTTTTGATGTGTATTAAAAGCACTTATAGTGTCTGTTAGTTTTTCTTGAACACTTTTTATATATTGTTCATATTTTCTTCTTTCATCCTCCAACAGTTTTTGCAGTTCATCTTTCACTATACATCTTGGATTGTCGATATGTTTACATTGGGATGCCAGTTCCGTGTGAAAAGTTCTTTTAACTTGAGATAAAGATACTATCTTATCTTGCAAGGTTTTGTTTAGCTCAACTAAATCTTTTATCTCTTTTTGCAATACCTCTTTTTCTTTTAAAGTTGTATTCAAGGATTCTTGAATTTTAAGAAGTCTAGACGAATTCTCCTTTGGAATCTGAAGCAAAATTTCTCTTTCTAATTCCGAATTTTTTATTGACAGACTTTCTATTCTTGTTTGCATAAAATTCATCTCATTCATCATAGTTGCCAGTTTTTTGTTACAATCTTCTTCAACTTTTAAAGCTAATGCATCTACTTTCTGTAATTCTTCTTGCAAGTTTTTATTCTTATCTGCAAGGCTTAATGCACGGAGCATTGCTTCATGTTGCTTTTCTAAGTTTTTATCAACTTCCATTTTTAAATGGGCATTGATTTTTTCCATTTCACTTAATTGTTTAAGCATATTTTGTACCTTTACATCTGGCTTATCACTACAAAAGTCTTTCTTTAAGGCAGATATAGGCCGCCCACCTTCTAACAACATATTCAATCTTATTATTTCACTGTCTCTATTTTCAACTTTAGCACAAAGTTGTGCAATTTCATCACAATATTCATCATTTTTTTCTTCAAGTATTTGGACTTTCTTATTCAATTCTGTAATATCTTTTTCTAAAAAACATGTTTTTTCACTGCAAACACATGTTTTAGATAAATGATTCTCTTCACCATCTTTCCTTCTACTCCGATTGCGGCTACTTTGTGTATCAGCACATAAGCCCCTTAAACTCAAATCTCTCACATCATGTTGCAATTTACTTATGGTTGCATCTTTTCTTGCCATTTCATCAGACATAGTCTTTATTTTTCTTTTGATATCCTTAATCTGTTTCAGGTTTGCCTCTTTAAGCTGAATAACATCCAAATGCAACTTACTATTCTCTTGAATAAGTTTAGCATTGTCACACTTATATGGTTCAGCCTCCATCATCAAGGCATCTCTTTGCATAAGAGCTTCTTTAGATAAATTCATGTAATGTTGTAAACTCCGGGTTGTTTGCAATAAATCTGCAAGGAGACATTCTACTAGAGGAACTGCATCCACAGGTAATGTGTTGTGATACCCGAGATCTTCGAGCTTTCGTTTTAAACTGAAGTATTGTCCCTCCATTTCAAATATAATTAATTTATTACTTCAGATATTCACGTCATGCTGTCATAAAGTTGATAAATCTAAAATACACAACTATACCAGCAACAACATACAAAAATAAACAAACATTAAAGAATACGGACAGTCACAGACCACGACTTCAAAACTTCAAATAACTCGTCCCCGTCACCGTTGTCACTGTCTACCTAACGTCAGTCTGATAAGTTTGTAGAGGGCTATACATTTTGGAATAATCATGAATAATGCCGTTTCTGTCATAATGACAGTTTCCACTGCGGTTTAGAATAT
>DWQT01000993.1:0-18737 GCA_018244895.1 Myscelus amystis hages
CGCGTCTATTGTATAGCTACTGGTTGAACTCAAAGAATCTGTTACGATGCATTAAGAGAAAAACGATTACTATTCTACCCCTGACACGGTTTGCAATGGGATTACCGTCATACATCAGACGAGTTATCATTAAACAATGTTACGCAGGTAACCCCGACGGTCAACAATAGTAGTAATTCTAGTAGAGATTTGCGCAAAGGTACGTTATTTACTACACGAGAATAAGTGCTTTTCATAAATTAAAATAACAACCAAAGCAAAAGATCCTCAACGATACCAATTCGGTCTGTAAATTGGTTAACTGTAATAAAATTGTAGTCATTATAATGAACACTGTACGCTGTACGGTGGGCAGAGCCGGTCCTATGTCCACATGAATGAACACGCTTCGCGGCACTCGCGAATTAAGGCCTAAATGGAATGAGCTCTTGTTTTATTTGCGAGAAACCTGTTCGAGCACTGGCGTAACAATGGAGATGGGATATTAGTTTGGTGGGGATCCATGACATTGATGGATATAGCGGAGTTACGTGTATTAGATCGCGCTAATGATGATCTTTAGGTAAATCTCTTTAGAAACACTGCGTACCTATTCAATTTTGTCGGAAATCGAGTTAATTCCTGTCGATTGTAAAGGATATGCCTTTAGTTTTGTTTTAAACTTAACTAAGGACCATAAGCGGGACTTCCTTCGTAATTGGCTAATTTTGTCAAATTTCAGAGAGCTTCGGATATCCTTTGGAGGTTTAGAAAAACAACATCGCACAACATGTGTGAGGCGGGGTCTTCGGAAAAAAATATGTATTTTTTGTATAGTTTTAGCCCAAGAAGCACAGCATCTGGTTGGGGTATTGGATAGCCCGCTATTCCACGTGAGGTAACCACGCATACACTGAAAGAGCACGCAAGCCCCTTTATTATTATCAAACCATAATTCTGAATTTAAAATGTTTAATTACGTTATGTTATAAATTAAATTTGTATTTCTGTGATCAACTGTTATTCCTATTTATAATGATTGAATTTAATATTTAAAACACTTTTATATCTACTATTTGCTTTAAACAATCCAAAGTTTTTCCAATTATGTGTTTTATTGGTATTAGTAGAGTTTTAATTTAAATGTTAATTACGTACATTTTCAACAGCGATTCTGATATTATAAATAGTATAATGTCTATTTTTTACCTTGTACTGGTAATTCATTGGTGTCTTTCATTGGAACCGCATAATATAATATTTACCTGTAACAATATAAAATACGTTAGAATTTTAATAAACAGGAAATTTTGTATGAAATAACAAAAGTTGGCCAAGGATTCAAATGGCGTTAATACAATTAATAATCATAATATTAATATGTTTGTTTCTGTAAAATGTCCAGTGTACTAAATTCTTAAATAAATAATAATAATACAAATATACCATATGACAAAACTCCAAGCATATAGATATGTCAATTTTTAAAATGTTCATCATCATATATATGGTTTAGATATTTCGTAAAAGAATAATAATTAATCGTGGGATAAATGTGTTATGAAATTACTTCAAAGATGCAAATATGTTTATCCACAAACGCAAATAATTTTTCCGTGTAAATATCAAACGTATTAATAAATAGCGTGTATGTAAATAACTTTTCCGTATTCATATCAAATATCAAGAAATCGCGGTCGCGGTTGAATAGCTTGTGGTGAGCTCCGATCCACACAGCCACCCGCACTTAGGGTTTTTTTCAACAGGTTAGGTACGTGTGTATGTGTGCATATGAATAGCAAACAGGCTAGTGTGTGTGTGCATTGAACTTGAAGATGCTTAAGGCCAATCCCAGACGTTCGACCATACTTGTTCTTGTAATTAAATAACAAACAATCCTATTATTATTTGAATAAAAATAGCATAGAATGAAACAGAACATGCTAGCAATAAACAAATGGTTCCTACATTTTTAAGATCCACTGATGAACCGGGTCTTCTCTCTTAGTGACAGAGCATAAGGCCATAGTCTACCACGCTGGCCAAGTGCGGATTGGTAGACTTCACAAATCTCAGAAGTCAGAGGTGCGTGCCCGAGTTTGAACCAAGACCACCAGAGTGAGAGGCTGAATTACAAATCACTAGGCTATTACTGCTGTAGTGTAGTGATAAACAAATCACATCGAGTATAAGTTATCCTGATGAAATAGTTAATGAAATGTAACTCAAATTCATAAACTCGACGTTAACGAAATCAGAATAGATCTCCCACACTAACATAAAATAAAAACTAAGACGTAGGTCCGTTAGGTTTGACCTAATTACAGATGAAAAGGTTTGTAAGGTTTCACCTGTTTCAGAAAGAGTATAAAATTCATTTCCATTTTCCTTTGCAACTCGACCTGGTAACCGAGGCTGTCAGTTGTAAGACTTCTTAAACAGAATTTTCCACTAGAAGCTTTCGTACCCTGAGCTATCGTAGTAAATTCTAGATTGTACGTCATTTATCACCAGGCGAGCTATAAAAAAGGCTAGAGTGCTGTTGAAATACAATCAAGTAGTCTTATTTGTTTTATAGCCATGTATCGGCAGTGTGATGCTCGCGTACGCATAAGGTCAAAAATAATAGTCCTGCCAAGAGACATGATGCATCTCAAAACCAATGTTTATATAGATATATTATATATACAAAATGTATAATCGCAAAATCGATTGTTTTCAGTCTCGGCGTATAATTATACATATATGTAGTATGTACTTTTCTCTTGTTTAATAACTCGAAACGAAGTTGGCCGGTCAGAGCATCCCGCGGGCGATCGGTGAAATATGTCGCGTCTAGACGTAGAGACACAATAAATGAAATGCGATTCGCCCTCTGACGACCTCGCTTTCCGAATGCGGAAAACACCTTACAAATTTTACTACGAGATGCTACAACCGCGTGGGTGGCGAGCGTAGGTTAGCCCACCTTACGCACGTGTGGGCAGCGCCGCCGTTCTCTGTCGCGGCCAATGGTTTCACTTTCAATACACCTGTAGCAAAATTTGGGATTATGCAGACGTGATTATGCCTCAATGTCGCTTAAAGTTGACACGTCCTCTGCAATAGCAACAAAAGTGCAAAACCGCTCTTTTCAATTCATCTCATCAAGTCACACATCATTGTGCGTCTTTGAGGTCTTAACTTTTAGTTCAACAAAGCTTTAGTTTAACATTTTCATAATATACAATCATTATGAATATTAACATAGAATCGAACTATAATTTTCCTTTCATTACATATAGGCACATATTTAGTTCTTGTAATATCGGAAGTTAACACGAACTTTTCGCCAAACGTCCTGAATACTAAATTACGGCTTTATTGTCTTTTTTAATTAATGGCAATGAAATGAAAATAATTCTCACACTCGAGCACTTTATGTACACTCGAAAGACAACCATGTGATGTGTTATATCAACAAGATGGCCGAACAAAGAGGGGCATGATTATTGTAAACAAAAGCATTATTATAAAGATGAGCGCGAACATTGATATTACTGAAGAACCATTGTGCCAGCACAAGGACCTCTTGCGGTAAAGCGCATTTCAACGCGTTTCTATTGTGATGTTTTTAAGCGAAACACCAACATGTATAAACAAACAAGTATAAAAACGTAGCTACGTCAAACGTCAAAAGACCCAACGAACTTTTAATACAAACTCCACACGAAGGACTTTTTTGTAAATTATCTTAATAGTCTTGGAGTGGTTATAACAATATGTATGACAATATAAAGTCCCCGATTTGCGCTCGCTTAATGCAATTCCAATTGACAGGGAGACGTAAATGCGATGTTTCTGCACTTGTAATCTTTGGGATCTATTTAGTGAAACGTTAATCTCATATTTAATATGAGAACCGCAACAAACTACTGTTAGTTAAGACGATACATCATTAGGGTATTATAATGCAGATGACTACCGAGAAGTTTTGCATAAGATCGGCCGGTCCACTTTATAGCAAGCGCTTGGGTCAAATTACGTTGATCCGAGAAAAGGAACAATGCAGAAAATGATCTGCGTGCAACATGATAGTGTGATGATGTGAAAATGAGCGAAAGATAACGCAGTACATTACTCTATGTTGCTAGTTATGTCATTAAATTACATGAATGAAATATAAGAGCTTTACGACGACACTAATATCTAATATAAGTAATATAAGCTTAATAATAATAATAATAATAATAATAATAATAATAATATAAGCATAATTTCTATCATTATTTGTGTAATTTTCTTTTGGCTCAATTAATAACTTAATTAAATAAATACTCATCAACTAATTACATATTATAAACGGCTATAACTAAATTCACTACTTTACTGTACATATTGTTTACGTATTGTTACTTGAGTCGAAAGCGTTACTGAACATGTTTTCCAATTAATTCTGTTGTGCAGCAAAATTAAAGTTCTACAAGTAAACGTTTTACTCATCTCCGCTACTAAAGAAATAGTAGGGAGGAAGTCGACAGAAACTTACTTCATTTGCAACTCAGAAACCTTAAGACCTGTTACAGTACGAATGTTTAGATACCAACTACATTTCAACTCGAATTTTAGTGTCACACTTCAACGTCTTTGCCATAATAAAATCTCAGTTTGTACCTTATAATAAATACAGAATATTGTAGTACGATCTTTATTAAGTTTTATTCTATAAATTCAAAGTGCATTCAATACGTGGTCAAGAATATTAGACTATAGCGTAAATTATTTCGTGACGATACGTGTGATAATAATAGTTCAATAATACATTGCAAATAATGCACGTAAATACTGACAGTATACATCAAACATTGACGATAACCATGAGTTTGACAAATGAAAGCTCTGTAAGCACAGCACGCATGGAATCACGTGCTTGGCGTGGTGGTCGTTTTGCTATTTTCACGACTAATTACGACTAATTATTCCTTTGCAACGCCGCAACAATTACAGTTATTGTCAAAAATAATTGAAAATTCTCTCTTTCATTAATAACTGATGAGATGTTAAGTCTGTACAATAAATTTGGTGAACATTGTTAATTACACAACGTAAAATTATATGTATAAACAAAAACTAAATATTGTTGGCTTATCATACAACATCACGAATATGCGTTCATTGGGGCATAATTCACGTTTTTTGCTGTGAATTATAATTTTTACCTGCTCAATTCGGCATTGTAACATGCACTGTATATCACGGATACGTTTTCAAAAAGCCCGGCTGTGACTGGCGTGGAATTGTTAGTTAATATACACGTTCCTGTTTCTCGGAAACTGGTGTTGTAATGTAAGAACAATATTGCCACAAACGTGGCGCTGTTTGTTCTGTTTTGTTTGATTTTATTCAGTTTAATACGCACATACTGCTTGTATGTCATTACACAAACGAAAATAGAATGAATAGTCATTAAAAATATTGTCCAACCAAATTATATTTAAGGGTTAAAAATGTATCACTCATTGTTGTTATTAACAGTAGGTATAACTAATGTGGCTGCTAGTACCATTCGCTATCATGTTGTAATGAATTTGCTGTTGATGTCACCATCGTCTGCTTTCTTAATGACTCGTATGCACTCAATTAAATAGGGATTGGTCGTTGTTTTGTTGAAGAAACTTCCAGACAGAAACGGGCATCTTATGTTTTATAATTTCAATTCATAGGATTAGTTGCATCCATTTTTTGATTAAACTCAAAGCGGTAGACTTGAAGTCTATATAAAATATGCATACGTAGATGTCACAAAAATGTATTACGACCCTAATGTGTCCAAGCTTTCAACAGAGTCAATTTTTTTATACGCATTCTACGTTTTAGTAACGGTTGTTGAGTGATGGATGCAAGTGTTGGTAGGTACTGCAAGAGAGAGTGAGATGGGTGATGTTATTTTTTGCTACAGTTTCAAAAAGGTCGACAATGTGGTGTGCTAAGAAACTGAACTCGACAGTCGTAGTAGTGAATGTAGCGGACCTACAAAGCTACAAAAACAAAGTACTCAGTGGCGACATCTTTCCTGTATTGGCAGACCTTCATCTTTGTCTTTATTAGTATTTATATAATTATTAGGCTTCAAATTCTGTTAATTGCACTGTGAAATACAATGTTTACAGCAGCAATAAGTGAAAATCAATAACAGTTTTATGCGATCTTCTTGACATTGCGTTAATTTTTTATTTATTTTACCTATTACAGAGCTTTCTGTCTAAATTTTCGGTAAATCTACCATAATTACAGAGTAGGTAGCGTAGAAAATGACGTAATAGAAATAAAATGTGAATGAATATTATATTAGGAAATGCGGTAACTAAAAATCGATAAAAAAAACATTAAGTTGATATTGAATGGCTTTAGCTATGATATAATATTGATCATTCTTTATTCAACGCATATTCATTCATAGCATTGTAGGTGTTTGAGTCGTCTTTTTGTGAATGTTGACACACTGATACAGGTTACAATGACCGAATGTTTTGTAAATCGTTTCGCGTCCGATGTCTATTTATTTATTCGGCTCTGGCATTCGTTGGCCGAACACCGGTAATAATATTTTTAAGCGACCTGCTATTATATCGGTGAGCGTAATATACATATGTACGAGTATGTCATTAAAGAACAGAGTTTGATATTAATATTTCCTCAAACATGTTTTGAGTACTTCATTTCGGTTTTTTGAACTGTTAGTAAACACATTTTTGTTCAAGGTTCTTTGAGTCATTACAAGCTTATTAAAAAACTTAGGATGGATTATTTAAGATGATGCGAAAAGTGCATTTCGGAATGTCTGAATATTCCTGAAGAGAATCAGAGTTAGAGTCGGTAAGCGCTTATTCACACCTTAAGAACAGTGCAACTTTATTTAAGCCACTGCGTTTATTAAAATAAAAGCTGAACTAAAAGCTGATACCGGATTCGAAAAAATACTTTTGTGCCTCTTATATGTACGTTCGGCTACTTTCCGTATCAGGTAACATTCGACTTGTTTCATCAAATACAGACTCTAAAGGCATGCTTACTGGAGCTACCGTGCGCATATATAAATATTAAATTTGCAATGACCATTCCCACTGGAGGCAATAGGTATGGAAAATTTAACGAAAGTATGAAATACACCTATCAGATACAGGTATATTTAAGTTGTTCCGTAGGTATTCAAAGGGGGGGGGGGGGGAGGGAATACTCTTCAGCTCGTCAACCAAAATCGCTGATTTTTAAAAACGATGTTACTGGCGGGAATGCATTTTAATCTCCGATAGTTAAATGTATTAAACGCTTACAAAAATTGAGAACACGATAACAATAAGACGATAATAACGAGCGACAATTAGGACAATAAGGACGATAGTTTATTAAAAAAAATACTAGAATTGGCGCTATTGAATTTGCGATGTCAGTTACGGTCCTAAGCAAACGATCCTCTAAATTAACTTTGGCTTTAAAGACTTTGTACGTAGTGAGCCTCGCTATACAGATGCTGATCATATCCGCGTTCATGACTTCATGGATATTTGTGACGTCACAAAATACACTTTCTGGCGCGATTGGTCATCAGCAGTTCTTTCGGAAAGAAATGTTAATTTTTATATTTTCATTTTCTTTATGCAGTAAATTGAAATTAACACGTCACGCATGAGTTTTATCGAATACCTACTCATTGTCTGGTCCCAGACGCGTTATCGGATTATGTAGGTACTCTACCTTTGTTGGCACTTTGTTTGCAATTACAACTAGTCGGCCTCGCCGTTGTATCAGTCGGCTTATGTTAATAACTATTAATATTTGTGAACGTATTTGTTCTGAGAAATGTCATCAGCATCGCTGCAACATAATTTGGTGATATTTAAAAAGTAGTCCGTCTAACGCTATTTTTTCATGAAAACTTTTGAACATTCATGATATCAATCAAATTATTTATTTATTAATTTTAAATTTACAGTCACACAGTCCCAGGGAGAGCTATTTCAGTGTGGTATGTAAAAAAAGGTCTCATTCTCTATAATCGGTATTATGGAGAACAGAAAATAGGTCAGGATTTTTCGCGATTGTACTCATATTTATATATTTATGTTACACCCTATTGACTCTATGAAAAGACGCGTGTACAACAAAGGAACAATGGATTAATTAATTAAAATGCAATAATAAATAAATAATATGACATTGACGACTTACTTATTCTCAAATTTCTACTTACTGCGAGTAAATAATCGGATGGTTATCTTTTCATATTTATTTTCTTTCCAAAAGTCCACGTTTACAGCACCGAAAATTGTATGAGTGAGTCATGTTGCATGGAATGTTGTGTCTGTCACACGTCACACGCGCGAAGTTCCCAGCCGAGCCAGCGTTGTTCACATTTCTTTGTTGGTTCACCGTTATTCTTTCACTAGTGACATTAAAAATAAATAAACAATTTTTTGTTGATAACCGTGTGGAATTAACCGCTTCAATTTATTGCAATTACATACTGGCCAGAGGCTGCGCGGACCGTTACTCTCAATAAAAACTAAAGGCTGTCTATCTGAGTAGGAACGGTATCAGTTGCCATACTTGGAGATTTGTCTACGTTACTTGATTCTTGAAACCTGTCCAATGTTGTTCTCGTATACGCAATTAGATAAGTAACTGTCTTCAAATTATAAAATGGTTTTGCGCTCAGTGGTACCTGATGTGTAAATGTCTAATTGAATAATCTTCAAAAAGTGTGTGCTATTGGCTGAAAATCATTTTATAAGGAAACATACTGGCATAATGTATTTCTGGATATGTTCTGACAAATGAGACTGGAATAAGTTACATACGAGTGTCTGGTAAGGAACAATAAGTTACGTTATCTATTGCAATAATATTGTCTATTGTATTCTAGTGTACCGTACATTTGAGCGCGACACGTAGTCAGCATTTGTCGCATGACTTGCCAGAGGTCGGAGTGAACAACATCGACACTTTCACTGCCACAAGCCGGTCTTTGCGCAACTTTTCGACACGTCTTTGTTACCAAATTTACGATATTTCACCCGTTAAATTCGATTGCGACTCTTCGACTACTTTTTCTCTATTATCCATTATCTAACTTCGAGTGGTCGAATCGGACACTCGGGTTAACACAATACGCTGTAGAAAAATAATATGACGTTGTTGTTGTTATTGGCCAAGCAACGTTTATTATTTCGTCTCATTAGAAATACATGTAAGGGTACACGAGTTTAATGACGATTGAATGGCAAAAGAAAAACTGCTCAACATTAAATCCTTGATCCAGAAGTGTTAGTATGTAAGATCAGCGGGTTCGGGATAATTTCACTCAATTCCATGGAGTACGCAACGGGACTGCACGTGAGAGGTCTGAGACAATCGGCTTGAAATTAACACAAAAACTGTACGAGAGCATGTGAAATATGACGAGATAACGGCGAGTGGTACTCTGCGCGCGATGTTGTGCTTTTTGTAATACTGATGACAGCTTATAAAATCGGACGCACACGTGCAAGCTTTGCAACAGGCCATATTTATTTATTTTCTCTCCTATGTATATTCCTCACTTTGTTAGATTTTGAGCAAGAATTATGAACAAAAACATTTCTCATATAACGTAAAGTGGTTGTACATTTTATTTTAATGTATTAGACTCATTTTGTATTGTATTAGACTCATTTTATATTATACAGACTGTCCGCAGAAGCATTGCCACCACCACTAAGCTTTTGATACACCGTCAATTAAAAAAAAAAGGAGTCTTGTTCTAATTGGTTCAATAGTTTTCAGATATTTTTATGAATTCATACATACTTCATTCTACATATACCTAAGTGTTTCCTTACATAATATTACCACTTCAACGGTGCACGGCGTGAACACATTATGCGTACAAACTTTCTATATATACGTATATTACATAATATGTATGATGTATGATGTTCTCTATAAGTAAATTATACATTGCCGACTGAATGTACAGAGCCATTATCTAGCGTTCAATCTATGGTAAAAGTAGTAATTCCAAGAACATTACAAAAATGTATACTTTAGTGTAGTACAATAAGAAAGTTCGTCGCGAACGAAGGCATCGGCTTACACCAACAAACACTATTTTCCGTAGTAACTTCGAGACAACACAATGGAACTATAATATCGTTTGTTTATAAATAACCATGGACAAGAATTCATTCGCGCATTTGCAATAGATGCAAGTTCTAAGAAGTCGCGGGCGTTTATAATATAGTCTACGTGAAGCAACTTTTCAATATTTGTTAGTGGACACGCGGAAAAATATACGCCGTGTGTGCTTTGACAGGTAACAAAAAATCTCGTTAGATAGGTAGTTACATATTTTTAAATAACATCCTATTCGTCGTCAATTAAATATAATCTCTAATTTTCTATCTAACAAGTATTTATAACTAAGATATAACGTGTTCGGTAGATATGAAACTGCTTGAGAATAGAGAGCATTTAGATGACTGTAAAGTGATTATACGATAATACGTGTAACTCCAACTCGTTTGTTGCCTTTATAACGTTGCAAAAAAATTACTCGCGTCTCAATCAAAATATAAGGCTTCGCTATTAATTAAGTTGGTCCTTTAAGGATATGTAATACCTCGTAGCATTCGCAACATCGCAAAGACGACGTCGGCTACCGATGAATAACAACCATTTAAGTGGTGATCCTAAAATAAGTAAAACAATCTAAATGCAGACCATAAAGGGACTTTAACCCTACGATATCGTATTCTATAAGCGCACGATACAAGCGATCGTGCGCGTGCGTTGAATTCCTTACCGGTTTCACAGAATAACATTTGAACGCGGCCGATTTACATATGCTGCAAACATTGATCTTATTACGTCGACATAAAGATTATGTTTCATTGGTTTATTGCTTTCACGTTTGTCTCAAATAGATAACGTCCAATCCGCTTATGGTGCATAGAAATTGTAGCCAATGGCGTAAGAAGGACGCGCAATTTCAACCTGTACGAGAGGTCCCATTTAACGCCATTTTGCAACATGTCTTATTGAGACAACCAGGCTCCAGGCCACTCATTGCATACCAACATTTGCATATTTAAAACTTCGTAGCTAGTATAAGACTAGAATTGTTTAGCAAACATAGATAATTCTGAAGCAAGTCGCGGTATGGCCATTTTATATTTTCGAAGCGCGATATAACTTGCAAAACAACTATTGACTATGATCAAACTGCTTACGCCATATTCCCTGTGAGCAATACTAATGTACTTGAACAAATACCAAACTTTGAAAGGAAAAACCTTTGCTGTTAACGTAAGAAAATTTAGACCTCTTAGATATATTGTGACTATATTCCTATCTACTATATAAGTTCAGCTTATTTAATTATTTTAATCTACACTGTGTAATTATGAGGCCACAAATAAATAAAGCAAGAGCATGCGAATTTACAAAGTAGATTAAACCTGAACCAAAATAATTTACCTATATCAAGTTCAGTAAACCGGTATTTTATTACGTAATTCTGTTTAACAGTTACCTCGAAGGGTAATAATGTTAAGTGCGTTGTAATGTAAATGTTTGGCTGGTAAATAATCATGTGCAATTAAAACATCGATTGTAATTAAAGTACCTTTTTTCGATATAAAATTTTGAGAAGCCAGTAACGAGCCCGTCGACGACCGTCCGTCCGTATCTAAAAACAAACACCGACTTTACGGCCTTAAGTACTCTGCGATAAAATCAGTACTTAATACTTAAACAGCATCACGTACAGGTCAATAAAGCTGAAATAAACTTGATTTGCTTACGAAGATAATATGCCAGAGTAACCCGAATCGGTTCGGTAAAAATACCCAAAACGGCAGCTGTGATCCATAATACGTTTTAAAGCAGAATAAAAGTTTTTTGTAGCGTTCTGCTAATTTGAATAATAATTACGGAAGCCTTTGTCGACGCAAATTATCTGCTTCGTATCCGGTCAAACTTGGTGTCTTTTGAATATGTAGGTCCGCGAACGCTTACCCCAGTTGCTTAAGAAAGTTATACGGTAAGCCGGGGATAAAATACTTGTTAAACGGGTTACCTTAATTTTGGGGTACGCACTATATTAAATGTTCATATTCCTCAGTAATTCACTCGATAAGAAATATTTATAATTCATAAGTTATTCTTGTTACAATACTAATTAAGTTAATTTATTTCAATCTTAATTTATATGTTAGCACAGCAGATTTTTACATAGTTACATGAGTAACAATAAAACGCCTATTTCCGTGACTTAAACCAACTGTTGGTTGCGTGCGCGATCTCAGTCTCACAAGATTATAGTGCGTTGGCTTCTATTCATGATGTCTTCCCCAGGATATATGAATGAAAGTGCAGTGTTGCAGTGAATTCATTAAGTGAACGTGTTTTTGAACCGTCAAGCTCGGAAGTTATTGATAATTGTAAGCCAATGAAGCGGATATCCGTACAGTATAATAATATCCTCTTACTTTCTTATCTTTGTTGGTTTAAATCATAAGATTTTACTAAATGTATAAAATATCTTACAAGTAAGTTTTATATCATGTGTGTTTTAATTTTTTTATGGCTAAAGTCGTCTTGATACCTTTCTAATACATATGCCCTTACATATTTAAAACAAATCGTAAAAAATATTTGAGAGAGTTGAAAACCGAAAGAAAAGTAGAGTCCAGTCATTGTCCTTCAGCTTGAAAAAAAATACAATTTGAGTGAAACAAGTTCAATTTATTGCGCCCGCTGACTACATAATACAAATAGGTACTTTTACCGAGCAAAAACGTAGTCTCTGAAAATGGTCGCCGGCGCAAGATGGCAGCGGCGTTTCCCACGCATGCGCAATGGGAACGAGGCGCGCGCATGTCGCCAGCACATGTGGCGGGTTTACGCGGGAAAACGCTCCGCGGGTGTTGTTTGTTTTTTTTTTCCATAAATTCTGTATTGAAGACAAATAAACGGGTGCCTTAAAAACAAATATGATTATATAAAGTTTATTCTTTATTATGTACGCATCATGTGGACCGCAGCCATTTTTAATAAAAATATACACTTTTACAAACGATTACAGATGGCTCAATCCCTTTATACATTAAAGTATTATGTAACGTTATATATTAATCTTTAATAACATTCTATGACGCTGATCCATAAGAAAATCTAATAGGTTTCTCCATCTGGATATTTTGACAAAAACAACAGAATAACAAATAATAATAACAACAGAATTGTTAAATAACCGAAATTATAAGTTATAATAAGTAACACTGGCTTGTTAATATCTATTCTGAAATACAGTACTGGTGTTAAATTTAAATGAATCCAATTCAATATTTATGATTAAGACAACTTTCAACTGCAAAATTAATTTTAAACAGTAAATATATATCGGCCTAAAGAAAGTACAATATATCTACAGCCAAATAGCTAGCGAGATCGTAATCCGGCCCGGGCATCGAACTGACACCGTTACGAACATCCCGCCACAACCTGTTTTCGCTTATTAGTCCACGTCGAGAATCGGCACAAAATTTTATGTAACAAGAAATAACATGTATCTTCATACACACGTGTAAAATATATCAATAGGCACTCAGATCTCTCTAATTTAATGGATAACTTCCGTTGTGTAGGCGACATGGCAAAAAGTGTGCCAATCGATTAATTTATATGTATTTCATTTTCATTAACTACTTGAGAGTAGTTGACAGTAGTAAAGCTGAGGTCTTTGCATGCATACAACTTTTTTCATTCGATTATTAATTTAACAAAATTCTGATTTTAATAAATCAAGAAATTAACAATTTTATAGACGTCGACGACAATGTACAAATGTTTGTGGCAAACTGTTATTAATTGTGTAAGTGAAAACATAACCGCATAACGAAATGTTACCTTCTTGTATGTGTTCAATAATCCAATTGCATTGAAAGTTCGCCCGTATTTGGGACTTTCGCAAATACTCCGCCGCGTCCTTAACACCAAAGACAGACGGAGTAGATATAAGGAGATAGGATGTTTGCCGGAAAATTGTCTAGGAACATTGGAATTCTCTATTGACTAATCTAGACTAAGGCAAAGTTCATCTCGTGCACCGTTTACAATCGTTGTGGATAGTTAGATTTGTCACCTTAAGAAAGTTGTAACTGAAGAGACGAGTATGTTAATAAAGATTTAAACATAAAATAATTTAATAGCGAGTAACATTTTTCTCGATACAACACGTTTTCACTTACTCTCGTCACAAAGTGACGTAGTTTTGCAGATTATGCAGTTTTGTTCAAACGATATTGTATAGCGTAATCGAAAAATCTTCCACTGTCATATAAAATATAAGCAAAAAATGGAATCGGTCGAAACTATGTACGTCAAGCTGTCGTCAAGAGCTGGGGGCATTTTAACGTGCGCACAGTTCTGGGTGTCCGATATTCATCAATTTGTATCAGCATTTTAAATTTAGGTCGTTGCCTTTCAAATGCTATACTGTGCAAATAGTTTGTTTAAATTGGAAAAAAATGGAAAGACTATTATATACTTTATATATATTATATATTATATACTACTATTATATACTTATAGGATATGTGAGAAATATCAACTATTATTTTATAATTTATTTCCTAAAGTAAATATTGATATTGTAATATAAAATACCACAGGAACTGGCCGATCAGCAACCTGTTCTACTTATTGCAATATTATAAGATTTCTTAACGGCCGATACAGGATTAGAAGCCCGTAATTATGCTAATTCTATTAAGAAATTATGATTGAAATAATATTTCCTTGTGTTACATCACCCTGCATATTAACATAGCAACAGCCTTTTAAGAAGCTTTCTGGATTTTGTACATACAGTATGTATATTTTTTTGGATACATTGAAAAACATTATGACACATATCTTACACATTTCTATGGAAAACAAAGTAGTATATACTATATATATTTTATTATGTAAAACTATAACGCGTGTGTAAGCTAACCAGCTTTGCTTACTTTGTAAAAATGGAATTCATTTTTTTACTAAGTAAGAACGTAAGCTATTGCAGATGTCTAAGTTTCAAACTGATGGAACTTCATACAATCTTTCAGCGTCTATTTTACACTCTTACGGTTGCAATTTCCAAAATTCCTTCCTTGGTTCTAACTTACACAATATTAAAAGCCTAACTGAAAAATTACAGGATTGTAGGTTCAGCCGTTGGGGCTTTACATTAATTGTAAAGTCAGCCACTCAATTGCGTTCCTATTTTATATACCCATACATGGATTAATTCGAGTAGTATATCACTGGAACCGACATTTCCTGCCTGAGCCTAAATAAATATACAAAAGGAATAAAGTGGATTCCCTGAGGCTCACCTTAACATGTTCTGGTCAAGGGAGTTTAAACAAGCATTTATTTGTAAGAACATTTTAAACGGCTACTTCGGACAGCTGCTGCATTAGGTCAATTGGTGCTGACCCTAATATTACTACGCGGAGAAGTATGGAAGCCGTCTTAACACTGTACACCGTGTGGCTACTAAAGTCTTTTTAAACCAACGTGTTGATTGTTGTACACGCCACGGACAAACATTGTTGAACAGACTGTTGCTGTTATTATGCCTCGAAACTTGTACTATATGCGGGTAACCACGTGTAGAGCTTAATCTTAACCACCCCCACAAAAGTTACGAACCCCTACGATTTCTTTTTAAATTTCCGCTCTATAATGGTACACACACTCATTTTTATGTAGTGTTGTTTAGTTCTACATAATACATTACGTTTTAACAAACTTTTGGTACAGAACAATTAACTTCATTTAAAATGAAACAACATTGAAAAGGACACTGTCAGAGAATAACAGAAAGCAAGGCGTTCTGGAAATCGTAAAAAAGTTACTCCAAAAAAAGGTATCTCAAGATGGTGAGTCTTGATACTCTTTTTATTTTACGAACCTGCCGTGTGAAAATTTCATTAATCATCTTCTTGCATTTCGTATGAATTCTTGACGTTTATACTCAGAGACAAATAAGCATCCGAAACTCAGATCTTTGCTATGAAGCATTTAATTGGTTAAAGAAATAACTTTGAAAGTTAGATACTCGTATAAAGGTTTAGGAGTTTAACATTACATTACGATTACAAACGTAGGGACAATGGTAAATTTTTTGTAAAGAATATCAAATTAATAACCTAAAACACGTAAAAAACGGTTTTTATGTCTAAGAAAATGAACTCACCACGGAGACGTGCAAAATTCTTCATCAACAAGACTGGACAATAAGCCTTTATGTATGTTTCATAATTGAATAAATTATGTTTTTGTAACTAAATTAGTAACAGCAACAAATTATGCTGATAAAACATTCAAAAATGTGTAAAAATTCTTTATAGTTATTATATATTGTACATTATAAGTGTTCTTTATTAAACTCTAATGATTTTATGAAACATAATATTACATTTGGTATTACAAGATCTGTGAATAGAATAAACACATGCATGATTCACAGCGTAGATCGTGAAATATTTGATTGGTAATTTATTTTTTCCAACGGCACGTACATTAGCAGTGGTGAATTGTAGGTAGCGCGGTAATCATACTGGCAGTGGATACTCGGATGTTTTTTTGTTTCATTTTTTCGTATTCGCGCTTCGTTCTCTTATACGCACTCAATCTGAGCGAGCAAAGCGAGTGCAAGAAAATGTTCCTGTTACAATTGCGTGTTTCGTAAGCACGTAATACATTTGATTTTAGTCATGACTCGTTACATTACATGTTATAAATGAATATTGTTTATATATAGCTCTCTGAACTGTAGATAACAAATACCTTACATTAATAATTTCAATGTTTATGTTAGTGTAATATTACTGTCAAGGTGGGCGATTTCGTTATTATCTTTATTTCTGTTTATAAACGGAATCCTCAGGTAGATACTGTCACCTAGCGTTTTCTGTTAGTCAACTCAGGATTAGATGAACTTAATTTTTTAATGTAAACGAAATACTCCTTAGATAATGTTTTATATACATAGATATATGTTATCAATTTGATTGACAGCACAAACCGAACGCTTAACGCATTATACGAATGGTACTAAAAAAAAAGATTTATATAAGTATTTCAAATAACGAAATTTATTTCATTTGAAGTTTCAATCCAGTTGTATCTGATTTGATCAGGATGAGCTAAACTAATGATGAATGTGTCAATGTTTGAATCATCAGCTGCTCAATTGAAGTCAGTCCCCAATGGCACGACGTCACCAATTTGCGTTCAAGTGCTCTTATTTATTTAATTTCTGTAACCGTTGGTACAAATGACACACATCTCAACGTTAGATGTTAAGGCGAAGTTAGAATAAATGATTAATAAATGTGACGATTCGACTGTATAACGGTCGGAAATAACTTTATTTATTTATTGTTAACTAAGGCGGCTAAATATTTACTTATGTCATTTTCCTATATATAAAGCTGATCTATTCAAAATAATAATAAAATTGTTCCTCTCACTCACATTATTCACTCATTATGTATCAGTTTATACAATACGAACGGTGTAACTAAACTTATAAATAAAGAGACGAACCTGACTCATCTTAGGGAAGTTAAATTTAACAAAACAAAGTGTTCTTATTACGATACTGTTTGTGCTACATCAGTTGAATATGGTGCAAAAAAAAAGTTAAATCTATGAGGCCTTCTCGCGGTGGCGGGGGGAGGCAAGCGAGCGTGACACGACAATGGCTCTGCGTGCGAACTAGTACGGTCGTTCTTTGACGTGTATCCAACGAATTCGTACATACGAGTATTACGGGCCTATTACGATGTAGTGCACGTGCGTTCTACGAGGATGTACTACGGTTATGCTCGGCCAATAAATAATAACCCGCCCAAAACGTGACTACTATCTGATAATTATGAGTACAATCAACAGATTTATCTATCTGTAAATGAATACTTATCGACATCACATCTATTTATTTATTTATATATTTATTTATTCAAGAAGTATTATTTGTAAGGTAACAGTTGTGCACCAATTCTTACAAACTAACAAACACAAATAAATATATGAAACCTACGTACTAATTAATAATAATAACTCTATTGTTGCTCGCTAAAAACAATAATGATGAACCGCTCACAAATATTATTGCAAATTACGTATGCATCACAATGTTCTTCAGCCGTCGTATTTTTGGTATATGAAATGTTTAAAAAAGGTTCTATATACAAAACGCCTTTTGTCCCTTTGAAAAAAAAT
Organism: Myscelus amystis hages; assembly: GCA_018244895.1. Lineage (NCBI taxonomy): Eukaryota > Metazoa > Arthropoda > Insecta > Lepidoptera > Hesperiidae > Myscelus > Myscelus amystis. Next base: position 18,274 of record DWQT01000993.1, read on the forward strand.
TGTAGCATTTTCTAAAAACATAATTTCCAATACAATATTAAGTGCATACGAGTAGTTAGTGTTATAGTAACCCCGTAACCATTTCAAGTATCGTTAGGACGATCGCCGGTAATAACATAGCACACTCAATAAACCGCGTGCGTGGAACTAAAATAGCGATCGGAGTTTTAAGAGTGTTGTAAATAATATGTATTATGTGGAAGACCTTTAATACGGAACGGTTTGGATGAAAACAGAACGTAGACTTATTAGAATTAATTATTAGAGGCGTCAATCATCATCCAAACAATTAAACGGAGCGTTTGACGACAGTTTTGGTTCAAAATAGTTTTATGTTGGCTTGTCAAAATAAAGAAATGGGTGTTATAGTACGTACAGTAGTACAGAATATCCGTACTTACATATTTGCACTTTCAGTGACAAAAAAAATTATTTCTGATGCATTATTTACTGGCTTTTACTAT
>DWQT01000994.1:0-18730 GCA_018244895.1 Myscelus amystis hages
TATAAGTTTAAAAAGTACAGACATTAATGTCTGACACTTATGTCACAATTTCTGTCGTAGTCTGAACGTACCATTACTGTGAAGTAAAAATTGTTAGACTTCCTCGGAGACCTTTAAAACTCATAAAAGAGGTTTGCATAAAAACGTATTTATATCAAACCGCACACGAGCGGTGTATGGAATGGATTTCTATGCTTCGATGAGACCTGCACCACCAAGAGATATGTACGACATAAAAAAGTTGCAGGGCGCAGGACACGGACAGTTTATATTTAATATGTTATTTACAATCGACACCGATATTTATGTATCATTATTTACTCTTAATATACTTTTTTGTAATCAGATCATCGTTAACAAATTCGGAAATATCTATTTCACTGTCGTCTTTTTCAACAAACGAACGCGGTTTTACAAACGCAATTTGATTGTGTGCAGATGCGCTCTCCACGTCGTCCAGGATTGAACTACCTAAACTTGTATTACTGCCTCCGACATCAGTCTTCTTTAATGACGCGCCGGTTAGTACATCCACGCCTCCAATCAAACCTGTAGTCGTAGTGTTATCTCGTTTCGACAGTTGAAATTCTATAGTTCGTTTGAGTTCTGCAATTTTCGGACTTGTTCGTGGTAATGCTGGATTTTTTTGAACTGGTTCATTTTCTATACTGTAAATTCAAAATGTTTAACATTTTATCTGCTGCCTTTTACCGTAACATATGGCTACTAAGGCGTTGATAGATATGTTGCATACATCATGTTACAAGATGTTAGATACATAAATATAGTTTTAAGAACACACCTGGAAATATCCCATTCCTCCTTTTCAAGGTTTACTAAGCCAAGTGCATATGTTTCGTTGTTGTCACTTTTCTCCGCTATGCTTTGAGACGGTGACGATGCGCTGACTGATTTCATTTGAATTGCATCCATATCGAATATGACTTTTTTCTTATTTAGGGATGACGTAGAGGAGGCATTTTTGAGTACACCCTTCGTTTGTTTTATAATATTATCTGCAGAAAAAGCTCTTTTTGGTGTATGCTCTGCTATAGACTCGACATCATCACTACTAATTTCATTTAATTCCGTTGACCATTTACTATCGTTTCGTTTGAGCCCTTCTGTTAATATTTCTGGTACGGGAGCTGTAATAAGTTTCTTTTCATCTTTTGTATCTGAAGGACGTTCTGTAGGAGACTTTACAGGAGTTCCAATAAGTGTTGAAGGGCAGTCTTGATTCTTAACATAATATTGATAATCGCCTATTATAGATTCTGTATCAGAGTCATTGTCTCTTTCATATATTTGTGCAACTTTGATTACATTTTTGGTTTTAGACTTAGTTATACGTTCTGAAGAATTTTGAATTTCGTTAGATTTTTCCGGTGAGTTATTCTGATCTTGTATTGATGGACTGGAATGTGTAGAGCTAGGTGGTGTTTTGAGCAATTGCATTGCTTTTTTAGCTACGGCATCATATGGTTTGCTGGGATTTTTGTTAAAATCATTGCTTTTAACTAAAGATAACGCCTTCGTTTTGACATTAGATATCACTGACGATATACTAAAAGTTTTAGTGTTTTTAACAGGGGAATACTGTCGTGTATATGTTTGAGCAACATTTGTCTTTAATTTTGAAGCGTTTGAATCTAAGTGTGCTAAAAGGGAATGCAAAACTTGTTCGCTTCTTGGATATTTCTGAAATACACGAAAGCTTTAATTGAATATAAAAATATGTAAATTAAGACCCTACATATTGTAAAATATAAAAGACAATAGATTTGCAACATGCTACTCCATCTAATTCAAAGACATCCTAGTGCTTCATGTGTTTATCTATAGATGGACAAGATTACCTTAAATTTCAATTCTTTCTGCTGCTGTAGCTGCATTCTTTGTTTGATAAAAATATTTCGTGGAAGTCTGCTTTTTAAAGGGTCTACTCCAAGCTTCACTAAGTGATTATTAACTTCCTCCGTAATTTTTGCCCTTATTATTTTCATAGGACTGAAATAAATAAAATTTCACACAAACATTTTATTTTATTATTAAAATATACGTAATATCGTCAGTAGCGGCGTTAGGGTAGGGCGCAGTTGGGCGACCGCCCAGGGGCGCCGGACGAAAAGGGGCGCCGTAGACCGCAGGCACGCAGGCCTGCAGGCCGCGCCGCTTTCATCCGGTGCCCCGTTGTTAGGGGGAGCCGAAAAATCTCGCCCAGGGCGCTATTAGTGCTAAAACCGGCACTGAATATCGTCGACGTCCCGCTTCCCATTACACTAAAGAAAATGTAATATATCACCTTCCTGGCAGTATGATCGTTCCGTTTTCTTTAGTTTGTAACTGTTCTTTACTGATTTTGTCAGTATTGATATCTAATTTAGAAGTTTTAGAATCACTATTTCCACTATCGGAAATATTACAGTCACGCATTGATTTTTTTATTTTTCGTTTGTTTCTCTGTTCCATTTTTTTCGGACTAGATTTGAGCTTTTTGTTATATTTCTCTTTACACTTGACTGTATTCATTTTCTCTGCTTTTATTATTTGTTCATCATTTGAAGCGGAATGGTCAGACGTGCTTGTATTTTCTACATTATATAAGAGCTCTTGCGCTTTTTGTTGTAGTTTTTGAAGGCTTATATTCCTGTCCCGTAGCATATTCGGTTTATGGTTGTTTTTGGTAACAGGTTCTATTACTGTAGTCTCTGTGGGAGTTTTTTCTACCTAAAATATTTTATAATCTTTTATTTTGATTCTATTCCATTTCTGCGAGATACTTATTTCAGACATTATGTATTTGCTAACACAGCTGTAACATAATTAGAAAATAAAGTTATTACCATTGCATGACAACTTTTATCGCTAGAAAGTTTGTGATTTTGTTGTTGTAATAAATCCTGGAGTTCCGCAACCCGTGCTTTCTCAACTTCAGCCTGGGCACGTGATTTGGCAGCATCTTGCGCAATCTCTTCCAACTTTTTAAGCAATAATTTATACTCATTGGATTGCAGTTCTGCGCGATTAACCCAATAAGCCATTTGGGCTTCTATTTTATTTCTTTGTTCTATTTCTTCTGCATTAGAAGGCTTCATAAAATTCTGAAATATATTTAGAGACGTGAGTATATTTTTATTAGTACATGAATAAAAATTGATATCCCTAGTACAATAACTCAATGAAATGTGCTGTTATATGTACGTGTGCGTATTAAGGCTTCACAAAGTATTGTTTAAAAGACGCTGAAACATATGAAATGAAATATTCACAGAATTATTCAATTCCTGTTTTAGTGACAATATTTCTGATCCTTGTTGTTTAATGGTGGAACGTAATTCAGCTATTATATTTGAATCATCTTTTGATGACGTAGATTTCTCCTTTTCCCTGTTAGATTCAATGACTGCAACAATTTGTGAACGCAACAAATTTATTTCTTTGTTATATTTTTCATGTTCTTCCTTTTTCCACTCGTCAATTTTGTCTAATATGTATCCCTCGCCATTTGTAGATACTTCAACGTCTTTTGTTTCCTTTATTATTCCACGTTCACCCTTTTCATTATTATTATTAGTTTTATTTTCGGTCGCATTTGGATCTTTAAAACTACTAATGATCTTTTCCATATCTATTAATTTAGACTTCAGGTCAGTTATTTCATCAATAAGCTTTTCGTTTTCATCATGACTACATTTAATCTGGTCATTATCTACATCTTTCTGAGGAATTTCCGTGACATTTGCATGACGTCTATTCATATGGCTTTCTAAATAAAGTTGGTTTAAAAAAACTTTGTCACAATAAGCGCATTTATTATGTGGTAACGTATCTGATGACGCCAATGTCGGAAATATATCGGCTTTGTTATTAAGTGTCTTCAGAATCATAGATGCTATATTGTCGTTCCCGTAAGGGAGGGAAGTACGATATGAATGTCTACATTTTCTTCTCAGCTTTCTTATTTCTTCATCTTTTTCTTTAAGAAGTCTCTTAATAGAATCCAGTTCCTAAAATACAACATAATATGTCCGGTAAACCTTTATAAAAAATATTGAAGAACGTATGGTAGAGTTAGAATCATGTATGTTTCATACCTGTGCTAGCACAGAAACTTCTTCTCGTAAAACATAAACGCTTCGATCCAAATAGTGCCGACAAAATTGTTGGTATTCGACTGCCAGTTGAGCTAAACGAAATATTTTTAAAACTCCTTCATCAAGAATGCGTACATCAAACTCCGATTCTAGTACACAATCCAGGATCTAAAAAAATATCAAAAAGTAGTTAGTATATATAAAATGTGCAAAAGTTTCGTATTAAAATTGTTACGAATACAAATTTATCTGTTATTCAAAATATTCCAACAACAAAATTTGAATAAAGTGCGAGAGTTTCTCTTTGAAACTCTTTTTATTCGAATTTTGCCAGATAACGTTCGCTTGTAAGTCTGATAAATAAATTTTAAATATAATATATCATTTATGATATTCAGTTATTAGTAATGCATAAAGTGTATGGGGATATTTAAAAACAGCGCACTATAGACTCGTATAATAAATGTAGCAATAACGATAATTTGCTACTTAAACAAATTGCTTACGTCATTTACGTGCTGTTCAATCAGAATGAACCTCCTTTCTCTTATTAAACTCTCAATATCGATAAGCCCTGAAACAGACAGTACCATATATTTACAAGTACCTACTTTTTCATTTACTCTTAATGCCGCATTAAGATAAAGAATAAAGTTGAACTTAAAGTTATAAGTGAACCAATTTTCTGCCAATTAACCTTTGTCTTCTAACATGGTCGACTAGTGCGGTTACAAAAACCTTTAATTTTTTCTCTATTCCATGTTTATTTACCAATGCTTAATGTTTGTTGCTATCATCCGACTAAGTTAGTGCCATCAAACGCTATCTGCTTTTTCGAATACGAAATTGGTACGCATGATAATATAATCTACATCATACATTTTTGCGACATGCCGTGGTCGTGGCACTACAAATGTGAAACGGAATGCCAATTTATCCATCTTCAATGTTCTATAGACTTACGTATTTTGTTCCATTCTATATGGACTCGAGGTCGATGTGTATTGAACGTAAATCCTGATTCTTCTGCCAGTTTCGGGAAATTGTGATAAAGTTCAAAAGATGTTTTGCACGCCATCATTTTACTCTACACACATAACGTTATTTTATTTAATAAAATGTAATAATGCACTTAGACCCGTGTAATGAAATGCTTCGGCATTATTAGTTTACAAGTTAGTTTCTTAGCAACCAATTATGTATAGTGTTGCCGGTTATGCTACGCGGCGAAAATGCTTGTCTATGAAATTAGTTAATCATATGTACCTATAGGAAAATTTTAAAAAGATGGTTTGTGGCTTTGGAATCAATCTGTAGCATGACGCTATGTAACAGGAGGCAATTACTTAATATAAGCATTGTTTGTTTGTTACTACTAGATTCTAACTGTTATTGTTTACGTCGCAAATGATAATTAACATTAACGTTTCAAGTTATTTTGTCAAGGTCAAGTCTAATTATTTTGATGTATTATTAAAAACCGTTGAAAAATGTTAAAGAGTGGTAGGTAATTACAGTTGCATGTGATATAATAATCAAATCAACTTTGGTTGTTCGGGTAGGTATACAATAGTAAAAGTAGTTTAAATAAAACATAATTTAACGTGGCCTCAAAACCACTTTGCCTGTAGTTAATATTTATTTTTCAAGATACATAGAGCCATTGTCGTCGTTTAGACCTCTGTTACCTATAACTAAAAGGAGCAGTCTCATGATTCATAGGGAGGCTTGGCGACACCTGTTCATTGTCAATTTTTTTTACATTTTTTTGATGTCACCAGCCGATGTTTACAAGCAAAGGTACTAGAAAAGTGTGCAATGTTCAATTAGATACTCAAAACGCGAACTGCAAATATGCAGGCGTCACTCCATTGGGTACTCTCGAAATGTGACACCGAAGAACTGAATATTTCGCAAGCTCACGCTGTGAGCTCAAGTTTATAACTTTGTACAATTGTATAAAAATAGTAAATATGATCGCTTTGGCACATTCGTGAATCCGAGGTTTAGCTTTAGACTTGTGTAGAGTGTGAGTAAGAATCGGCCGCAATGTTCACGCAGATGACTTCTCATCCGAGACGACGGTGTTGCCGGAAGCGGTCGAGCCGCTTTCGTCCGGCGAAGGCGTGCACGCGAGAGCTGGAAACCGTTGGTACAGCGCTGCACGGTACTTAGGGTGGCTGAAATCACAATCAAAATGTTAGTTTTTATGGTTTATAAATTATTTTAAAGAATTCAAAAATAATAATTTACAACCCTATCCTATCTTCTGAGGATTAAATACAACCAACTTTTAGCTACATATTAGGATATTTACCTGATACCGTATACAATTGGGTTGTAAACGGCGTTTGCCTTGGCAAAGACTGACCCCCAGATGGTGAAAAGTGGGTCAATGGTTGCACTCTCGAACACTCCCGCCCAATTAATAATCAGATATGGCGTCCATGCCATAAACCAGAGAGAGATGGTCATTAAAGCGACCTAAAAACAAAACTAATTTTAAGTACTCAGTTATGAAACAGGTTCTAAAGCTTATTAATTTGTGTAACCTACTCATAACAATATGTCAGCAAAAATCCAAAATTGTTTATGTCGGGTTTTCATTACCTTAGCCAATTTGCACTCAGCGCTTGTATTAGCGGCGTCAGATGACCTTAGAGAAGCTACGTTCATTTTCTTGGCTTGTTCCCTCATGGCTTTCTCGTGTGCTGCTACGGCCTAAAATATAAAGGCATACAGAACTACTCAGATACAATAATAAATTAATGACGATTATGGAAAACTCAAAATTATAATAAAAGAAACCTTTATGATTGGCCAATTTGGAATCACCCACCTGGATGATGAACCAATAAGAGTAAATGATGAGCAGCAGAGGCATGAAGTAGACGAAGACCGAATAGACCAAGATGTAGCTGCGGCTAAGCCAGTCCTTGCTGAGGTAGTCAGTGCCACAAGCTGTCATGTTACCTTCAGGTACGTACCTATATTTCATAAGTGCTTATTATCAACATAGCATACAAAATTATAGGAAACAACTTTCTCTTTTTCAAGTTTCTCTGATTTCGGCTTTATTTTATTGAAATATATTTTACAATACCTATTCCAGCCGAAGATAGGAGCGACTGTCCATCCGAGTGAGAAGAGCCAGATTCCGAGGATGCGTAATAGGGCTCCATTGATTGTCATTGGCTTAGCAGCAATTCCTTTCACGATGACATTGTATCGGTCAAACGCTATCATAGTCATCGTCCATATCGATATCGATCCGAATAAAGACCCGGTACAAGCGTAGAGTTCACAAGCAAAAGGACCTTGAAGCAGAGACCTTTAGTTTTAAAACTTGTAGACTATAGTTTGAACTTTTGGACTAGTTTTTATAATTCATCAGGTGGGATAAAACTAAGTTACATACCGAAAACCCATGTTTCGTGATAACAATTCACAACCATAGCCGGAGACATGCACAGCATCATACAGAAATCCGAAAACGCTAAATTAACTACTAGTAGATTTGAGGGTGTCTTAAGGCTCTGTAAAATAAACCAAATTCATCCGTTAAAGTTGAATACAACTATAAAAATAACAAAATATACAATCAAAAACTATTAACCTTCGTTGTTGTAAAGATGTAGACGACCATTCCATTGCCGGTTATAGAAATAAAACCGAGGACGCCAATAGTGAAACCCAGCAAGCCGTGCCATAATGGATTCATGGGTGGAAATTGGTACCTAAAACGATTTATTCAAGTTTGATATTAGTCTTATTTCAACTGATTCTATATTCTTTGAAAACACGTCTTTATTATAAGTAAGTTAAAAAAACTTCTTGAATCTTCAAGGGTACGTACCAGTGTGGATCAATAAGATGCATCATTTCTGGTAGCACCTTGTCCACGACAGTTTCATTGGAGCCGAAAGCGGCCGCGTGGCCACCCCAACTCGACTGCATCGCCGCCGGACCGGGGTCTAAACTCGCTATCGCCATTTTCGGATTACGAAGTTATTTGATGGCACTGAAAAAAAAATGAGTACAAGGAACAAGTAATTGTGCAGCATTGCAGTAATAGCGTCAAATTAGTTTTTTGAAGGCTCTTTCATCTTTTCTTGTGCAGTTAAAAGTATAGGATTATTTCCATAATACTTACAGGGTTACGGGGGGCAGGTTGCCGCGAGATGGTTAATACTGAAAATACTGAAGAAAATCGCTGCACGAACTACTCCAGTCTTATTCTATAACCGATCTCTGGCAGGATGTGGCGGAGGCTACTCAATTTTTGAAGAGCCGCAGCCGTCTTTTATAAGAACATCTCAAGGATTACCAACACCGTCATGGAAAATCAATATTCATAATTAGATATAGAATATCTACGGACTTGAATATATTAACAGGGTAGTCCGTTGTGTACGGGGTGTTCACAATGAGTCACTTTGTTTTATGTCGTATAGCGCTGTTGCACTTATTATTAAACTCAGTGGTAGCATACCTATTTGGCAAATGATTAACCTCCAATTCCGTAATGGTTTTTGTTTTATTAACCGGTATACCTATTTCTAGTAGGAGAGAAAAAAAAACGAACTAGCCATTAAAATATAGTGCAATAATTTGTGAATATAATAAAGTTTGTAGTTTCGACTCAGCATAGAATATTTTCGAGGTAACTTCTTATTATATCTACATAATCTTGTTAACATAGCATGCCACTATTATTAATCATTAAATAAAATGTACTTCTTGTTACGATTTTATTCTCATGTCTCAGTAAAACATTATATAGAGGAAATAAAGCATGGGTGAAAGTAGCAGAAATACAAAGTGATTGTTCTAAGCGGAAATCTATGTGGAAAGTTCGAAGGTTCGAACATCTTGCTGAGTATGTACATTTGAAACAATGTGTTTTTCATCACAGCTATTTTTACTTTTACTTAACAGTCAACATTTTTAATACAGTCCGTCGGGAGTTTCTCTGATAAACCTTATTTATTCATGTCGTGTATTACCCCAACCAATATCTATCTGTTAGTGGGTTACGTAAATTACGTTACTCCTAATTCTCACGAATAGCAAAACATATGTGTTGTGGTCTGTTACGAGCCTGTTAAATATTTAAATATTGCTCCTTTTTGTTTTCCATCATATAAAATTTACATATTTCTTAGTCTCCTGTATCATCCGACTTAAGTCGACTAATATCTTTATGACGCCACCAAGAAATGCTGTAAGGGGGTTCTCCTTCGCTAACTGGATTATAATACTCGGTCACGTTAGACAACAGCAGTTTCTTTACATTACGGTTTTTCTTGTGTGTGTACTTTGCATATACGATTATGTTTTTAGTGCAACCATATAGTTTAGCATGTATATAAAAACAAAGTAATTTATTTTCGAATTCTACCTATGTACATAACTTTCATTCCTAATTGGGTAAGTACCTCTGAACTTACGTATATAAAAACAAATTTATATAATAGTATAAACTTTTGTAGGATTCGTCATTAAAATTCTTTGTTAAATTTATTCACGTCATATTTATATAAGTACATACCTGTTTAAAGCTTAACGGCGCACTATATATAATTCATGAGTGTTAATATTAATTAAATCGAAATACGTTTGTAATAAAAATAAGTTAAATATTTTACTGTAAATTGTTTTATAATTAACATAAAATTGTTGGTATATTTCAATAGAATAGTTTTTATTAATAAAAAAATCTCAGCATTCAAATGGTGAATACGTTTTATTAGGTTGGTAAATTTCTTTATATATATATCTGCTTTAATTGTCTGTATTAACAAATGAAACGCTCAGATCAGTAAGAAACTGCCTAAGCCAATAAAGTGGCAGAGCCAAGTTACGGCCATACAAAGGATGAAAATAGCAAGTAATTGAACTTTTAATAGAACACTTGTAACAGGTTGGTATTCGGAATTATGTTCTGAAAACGAATAGGGTATGTAATTTATTGAAGATAAAATTTGATTTAATTTTAGATCTCAGTACCTTTATGAGGCACCTTTTGGAATAGGAATTTGAGCTTTAATTCAGTGTTTTGGTGAAATAGATTATAGAAATTTACTTAAAACAAAAATTTAAGTGCGGAAACGACCTAAATAAATTCTACCATGGCTGTATAATTTACGTACATCTGTTTAATATGAATTTTTAAATTAAAATGGCGGTTTCAATTTAAAAATCATTAATAGATTTGACTTGCCTGTCAATTTATTGACAAGACAGCAAAGTTCAGGATTGTATAGATATTCAGACTTCAAGACTAGACCAGGCTTAAATCAACCCAAAATGAATATTATTCTTACAGTTTTTAAAACGTATAGTTTCAGTGAAATAATTTTAAAATAATGAAATGAGTTTTTGAGGTTATGTTTAGCTCTTTAGCGCAAAAAAGTTATGGAAAACGATGATATTGAATTAAGTGACGAAGAAGAAGAAATAACAGCAGAGGCAGTATTGAAAACGATTCAAAATATGTGGCAAAATGAACGCTTAGCTCCCGAAATACTACCGCATAGAAATGACATGATAGAATGTATGTTAGGGCAAATTCAACATATGGAGCGAAACATTAATAAGTTGCCTAAGACTGACTTACGATCTTCAATTCATAAAATGGAGCTCAATAGAATTAAATTTATCATTTGTAACTATCTCAAAACGCGGCTTAATAAAATAGAGAAATATTGCATTTCAATAGTAAATGATGAAAAAAAACGAATAGAATCGGGTACTAACTATTTAACACCATCAGAATATAGGTATGCACAAGAGTACTTATTGAATATGGAGAATCATATGAAATCAGTTGTATTAAATCATGCCCCAGGCAACATGCAAACTTTTGAAGTAAACAAAATGGTCATTCAGCCCAATCTCCAATCACATATATTTTTAAAAGCCATTGACACAGTCAATGGTGTTGTGTTAGAAAACATGTTCAGTGAGCAGGATGAAGAAATAGACTTGGAAGGTGTGTTTACCAAGTTTCATTATAGCAATGTACCTAGCAATCTAATATTGTATTGTTATACATTTGAATTTTTTTTGTCTTGTTTATTAAAAAATTATTATACTGCACTACCAGTAGGTGCTTTATATTTTAGAAAAAAATATTTTTTTTTTTCAGAGGGCTCACAACACATTCTTCAGTACAAACCGGTTGCAGATTTGGTAAAAAATGGCAAGGTTCAATTGATTTAATGGATTTATGTTTTGTTAGCTTTTATAATACATTAATTTAATATTTGTAAATATATTATTTTAACACATTAAAACTGGTCACTTGTAAGCACTGTATTTTACTACTGTTTACTGTAAGAAAATTATCAGCAATAAGAAGACATTTCATGGAGTACATCGTTTAAAAAGTACTATAAACTAACTGTAAATGTGAATAATCATACAAACATACATATAGTCATGCCTGTTTATCGTAGGATAAGTAGACAAAGGTTTTTCCGAAAGACAAGGCCTTGACGAGGTGTTATGAAAATTACATTCATCAGTGGTTGTAAAAGCTCCTTTATTAGAGGTACTTCCGACTTAGCCTTTCTTAAGTATGTCTGATTTGATTAATATAAATCATACACACAGATCTACCTCTTCTCACGTACCTGTTACACTCAACTTTTAAATGTTTTATCTCTGCCATTGTTAATTTTTTTATGTCCAAACCAATTTATGCATGCCTTTCACACCACATTGTTCCCTTAACACATCATAACTGTAAGCTATTTTTGTGCCACATATTTCTTAATACTCTCTATTGCTTAACTCCTGTTTTCTCATCGTCTCTGCCACTGTTTCACTCATCTGTTATCAGTCTAGAAAAATTTAATCTGAGAGGTTTACCCAGTTACTGTATTAAAATGTTATACCTGTGGCGAAAGTGCATACTGTTATCGCCAGGATTACCGTAGGAGCCATTTATTCTCTGATATAAAGAAATGCAATAATAAACACATGTTCTGTTTATTTTAAGGTGGTGCAATAAAACATCACTAACAACAGCAAAAATATATTTCATATACATATTTGTAACATTTAAAAAGGCACTTGATTAACAAATAACCTGTTTTGTAAAATAAAACCTGGTTTCTCTGTAAGTACATAAATTCGGTGATATTTAAAGTGTATAATATTTTTCCATGAAATTTCTACACTTGATTTAACCCCTTTATTCTGGAAAACATGTCGTACATATATAAAAAATATTTGTATATAAATTCACTTTCAAAACATGTTCATTCAATATAACACATAGTTTAGCAAAAGTTTAGCACTCTTTTTAAGTAAGTACTTAAGTCGTGTACATAAAATTCTTTGTGACACACAAATAATGTAACCTTACACCTAAGAACATAATCTCGTATTAATTAAATATTTCAAATATTCGCAGCGTTTTATATTCTAAGTTTATGAATAATATTAAGTAATGTAACGTAAGTGCTGAACTGACATGACTTTAAGTACTATGGTTGAGCTTGGTCATCCGCGTCCACATATTGAATGTGGTGCAGGTGCGCGCTGCGGGCCCGCTCGCGCACGCCCTGCGCGGCCGCGGGGCCCAGCTGCTGCACCATGCGCGAAAAGTGACCATTTTCCTTCTGCAGCAACTCGTGTGGATGGCCCCATTCCACAATTTGACCTGCTTCCATAACCTGCCGATAGATGTGGATACATTTCATGTTTGTCATTGGTAATCAAATATATAACTCGCACTATTAAGAAGTGAGTACATACATAATATATCAATATGGAGAAATGTTTCATATGAAATTTTACATTCATGGATAATGGCATGTGTGGAAAAAGCTTTTTCATCGTTGATTTAAAGAGTGCCATAGAGAGGAGAGGAGATAGAGGCAGAGCATTCAACTACTTAGCTGTCTGATTTAAAAACGTGAAAGGTTATTGTGCATTACAATGCACGTAACTAATATAAAAGGCTGAAACAGCTTCTCATTTGTTTCCTATTTGACAACCAAAAGGTTGGGTGTAAACATGACATTCTTATTTAGATTCATTTAAAGTTTTTAGTAAAGAAGAAACTCTTAAGTTTTGTTAATATTACATCGCACATGTATATGATAATCAATAGTCAACGCTAACCAGAACTCTATCCGAATCCGCGACGGTATGCAGGCGATGCGCTATCGTCACCACCGTGCAATCGGAGAAATACTTGCGAATCGACTTCTGAATCAGGGAGTCCGTGCTGCAACATAAAGAATATAATTAGGAGTGAAAAACGACGAAACCGATATAAATAAAATTATCTTGAATACATTACATTCAGTAACGTTATAAAAGAGATCGACGATTAGGCGACGCCGTTGAAAGATTTTTCCTCATATGTGATATTTTTATTAATAGTAATATCTTAAGTCAATTCCACACAAGGCTATCCGATTCCAAATTAGGCAATTTAATGCCCATGTTATGGTAACCGGGCAGCCGATAAACATACATATATCCATATGATATAATACTTATGTAGATATTTTTATTACTCCCGACGCAGAACAAACAAATGCGCTTATCACACAAATGTTTGTCCCGGGTGCGAGTCTAAGCCGCGGCGTTTCTACCCGCTGGAGGCCGGGGTACGTGCATAGCAGCGAGCGAGGTTACTTGGGGTCGACGTTGGCGGTGGCCTCGTCCAGCAGCAGCAGGCGGTTGCGCGCGAGCGCGGCGCGCGCCAGGCACAGCAGCTGCCGCTGGCCCGCGCTGAGGTTGGCGCCGCCCGCCTCCACCGCCCACGCCAGCGAGCTCACCGACTGCTTCAGCTCCCCCTGTCGTATAAACATTAGCTGCTTCAGAGATTTTTTTTTCACCCTTTAATGGTCAACTGCTGGACCCATCTCCCATAGTGTGAGGGATTAGTAGACTTCACACACCTAAAAAAATATTATGCAAACTTATAACATCTCTAAGATGTGCAGGTTTCCTCACGATGTTTTCCTTCACCGTTTTAGTGAGGTTGAAGTGATATTTAAATATCATTTATAAAACGCACGTGGTAGATCAGAGGTGCGCGCCAGGATCGAACCCAGACCCCCGGAGTGAGAGGCTGAATTTCAAACCACTAGGCTATCACTGCTTCTTATAAGGGTGTACATTAAAGAATAAATAAATATTTCCAGTGGGACAGTGAAGGTGGCGGGTGCGGCGAGGAGCGAGGCATCGGCACTGACGTCGCGGTGGTCAGCAGCTGCGTGTTCGTGGCGCAGCTGTGCGTGTCCGTCATCATGGGGTTCGCGGTGAAGGTCACGGGCTCCACCGCCGCCGTGGTGGCCGTCGCCGCCAGCCTCGCCGCCGCCGCCGCTTTCACTGCGACCAAAATCACCTACCTCGATCTATAATTGTAATGCAAAAGATTTGCAATACTTAGCTGGAAACTCGGCTTCTTTACAAGAATGAGTCATCTAAATTGATTTCAAGTATCCAAAACAAATAAATGATTCAACGATACATTCGTGTTCAATCCGCAGTAAACTTTGATGTTTAAAAGAAGGATCCAAGTGGCGGACGATCTACCTGATGTTAGGTGGTTATCGCCGCTCAAATTGGACTGAAAGTGTAATAGAAACCATTTGCCGATAAGATAACTATCTTAGGTTCCTAGGTGGTTTACTTCAAGCTCTCTCACAAAGCGGATTGCCTCTCCTTTATCCATTAAACTACACGACAACTGGACAGTTGATGTTATCTTAAATTTTCCACACCTGAACCGTGGAGAGGTGTTTTCTAGTCTATAATTTCAAAAATACATAAAACAAAGGAGTCAACGATTGATTACAAGGTGTGAATAAATTGACAAGCATCCGGTAAATAACTTGATACCTCATCAATATTGATGATTATAACCAGTGGCGTAACTATACCGTTCGAGGCCCGTGGCAAATTCATCGGATGGGCCCCTCCCCCCAATTTAAAAAAAATGAACCAACAATAATAATATTTTTTTATTTTATAATACTTATTTATACACTTTTACTTGTAAGAGTACAATAATAAATCACTACGTTAAGTAGGTACATACAAACTTTATAATTATACTTAGGTACTTGATTTTCTAATAATTCACTTTAAAATAAAAATACCTAATTATAACCCTGGGTGTTTCAAAAGTAACGTGAATAGGCATCTTCTGGGTAAGCTCGCTCCATCGTAGACCACATCATAGCTTAGACATGATTGTGGTCAAGAGCAAGCCCATTTCAAATAAAAAAAAAAAAAAAAGTACAGTCAGCATCTTATTGATATGGGCACATAGAGTAGTCAAAATGATTTGAACAACAAAAAAAGCAATTTGATATACGCAGTCCGAATAATCATATTGTTAAAAGCACACAAGTTGTTCAAAATATAAAATGTTAATTATTAAAATTCCTTCCTTCGGACTTTCTGTTCAGCAAAAGTGGTAATGATATCATCAAAGTTCAAATTTCGGGCCATAGAATTTTCGATGGATAGAATAGCTAAGTTGCTTAACCTGTCTTGTCCCATAGAATTTCTTAAATAAGTTTTTATCAATTTCAGTTTTGAAAACGATCGCTCGGCACTAGCCGTAGTCACAGGAATGGTGAGAAATAATAGAAATGCAGTGCACACTTCAGGAAAGCTTGAAGATATAAAATGATTTTTTATTATTAATAAGTCAGCAAGTTCTCTTATAGAAGATGATGTTTCTATTTCGTGTCTAAAAGAGGATCGAAAACTGAGAATTTCCTTGCAAAACGAGATGGATATATCTTCTTTATATAGATGGACAAATGCTAAAGCCTTCTCCAACAAATCAGTATCGTTCAAATTTTGTAAAGTGGCAGGTTGCAAGACACTGAAATTGGAAACAATTTCATTCATTCCAAGGAAACGCGATCTCAGTTGATTAATGATTATGTCTAATACACGATAGAATACGTTCACTTTAAACAAGCTTTCAGGATCTTGGAGACGTTCATCCTCACAAATTTCATCAAAATGACGTTTCACTTTTCTCTGACGAGTTTTAGGAAATTCAGGGTTTATAGACCATTTCGTTGCAATACTATTTGCCTCCATTTTTAAATCTTCAAATTCATTTCGATACTTTTCAAGTTGTTCTAGACATACTTGTAAACGCTTTGAAGCATTTGAAAGATCGATGGCTTTAGACTGAAGTGCTTTAGAAGCCGCGTCTATAGTTTGCAAGACTTTGCAATGGAAAACTAACAACATAATAAAATTGTAGTTTTCTATCTTCTTCTTCAGCAAGATAGCTTCATTTCTCTCATCTGTTTTGGAATTTAATAAAATAGTTTTTGTAAGCGCTTTTTGAACATCAACAAACCGAACTTTTAAAGCAAACATGGCATCGAAGCGTCCTGCCCATCTAGTTGGATTCATTGTTTTTAATGTTACTGAATTTGATGATACCCGGGTCTCTCCTTTATTGTCAGATATAAAACTAGATAATATATTCCATCGTTTAATACTATGGCCAAAAAAATTATAAATTTGTTGCACAGTTTCGAATAATGTTTGTATTTCTATGACCTCTTTTACTGCATCATTTACCACCAAATTTAAATTATGAGCAGCACAATGGACATAAACTGCATTTGGCTCTACATCTCTTATGAGTTTTTGAACTCCGCCATAAGTGCCTTTCATGGTATTAGCTCCGTCGTACCCTTGTCCACGGCACTTATTGAGAGAAATACTTTTGTCATTTATGGATTTTATTATCTGCTTGGACATTGCTAAGGCAGTTTGATCCTTAACCTCATGAAATCCTAAAAATGACTCTTTAATTACAAGAGTCTTTGGAGTTCCATTTTCATCTTTCTCGATTATACAGTAACGGTAAAGTTCACACAATTGATCTGTTTTGGAAATATCTTGAGTAGTATCAAATAAAATGGAATAAAATGGTGCGGTTACTATTTCATTTACCAGAGCATTTTCCACTTTTTGAACCAGAACAGCAATGAGCTCATTTTGTATTTTTGGACTTAAGTATTTAATCTGGCCCTTAGGTTTGCTTAGCAACTCTTGTAAAATAGGATCGTATTTGGCTAATAACTCAACAATACTCAAAAAATTTCCTTTTGGACCTGAATCGTGGGCATATACCAGTTCTCTATGGCCACGAAAAGCTAAATTACAAGTTGAAAGTGTTAGAGTAACATCAAGGAGTCTAGTGAGTACCTGGCGCCAAAAATTTTTTTCTCTCTTGATAATGGACTCTTGCTCTTCATCTAGTGTTCCATGTAATTGCCACTGTCGATGTACAAAGCATGAATGCAAATGTTCTTTCGATGTCTCATGTCTTTCTATGGCTTCCACAATATGTTTCCAATCATCATAGCCTTCCATCCAAATATTTTGTATATTTTTAGATGCCCTACTTGTGAATAACCAACATGGTTCACAATATGCTTTTTGCAGCAATAGGGAATAGCACAGCCACGTACGTTCTAACTTTACGCCAGATTTAGAAATACTGTAATAATATCTATCCAAGAAAGATCTTTTGTTACTATCCCTTAAAAAGGAGCCTTTTGGTTTACAGGGTCCGTTTTCGATCACAAACCGTTTTACTTGATCATTGAGTTCTTTGAAGTTACCTTTATCAGTAACGTACGGTAAAGATTTTAATTTTTCTATATTTAAAAATGATTCGTTTGAAGATTTGCTCGTACCGGGTTGTGGTTGCTCTGAATCTAAATATTCACTGTTATCGGGCTCTGCGATATTACCACTTATGACGACATCATTTTCTGCCCTTCTGACGCACTGTTCATTTGATTGTTCTTCTATACTATCTTCATTCTTAAAGTACTGACTTATTTTAGGTAACTTTTTGTTTTGTTCTTCAGACTCCTTCTTTCGCTTTCGTTTTTCGCTTCCACTCTGATACTTTCTAAAACAACACCGTAAAAAGTTTGTAATAATACTATAGTTTTTATAAAATGAAAAATCTGATTGCTAAGAAATGCCAAAAAAGCGACCGTACAAATGTATGTAACGAAAGTCCACCAGTTTGTTCAATGCTTAATTCAAGCGTGCAATTTTATAATTATTGAAAGAACGATGAACATAGGTAAATAGTTTTGGTAGTTACGAAATATCAAAATAGTGATTTGTGCTTTTATAGGTAGATTAAAAATTAAAATGATTGTTATCTTATAAATTATTTTAAATATTAGAATAAAATTCTTACCGCGTAGACATAGTCAACCTATTTTCCCAATTGACTTATTAAATATATTCTCACTTGCAACAAACACCCAATTCTTACAATAATAAACAGCTAACTGCTTGAGAGCTTGCGTAATAATAGAATAGTGGACTCTTTCTTATATACAAACTTGAATCGGGGATTCCCCGAGAGCGTCAAATTGTCGGGACGCGTAGGTAAGTATACTCAAAGCGCTGTTGACCGAAACTTACAGCGGGAATTCCCCGAACATCCGCAGTAATACCAACACGCGTGGCATCGGATACGTTCTAAAACTGGGTTACAACTTTTTTTTTACAAATCCTTTGAATTTTTAATACATTTTTGAACTTGCTTATGCAACTCAGTAGGTAAAAAAAAAATCAAAGACGAAACTTTTTTT
>DWQT01000995.1:0-18730 GCA_018244895.1 Myscelus amystis hages
ATGTCTTAGTATAATCTATAAAATTAAAATAAATCATTTTCTTTCAATTTCATTTTACTTGTCTGTCTGCGAAACCAATAACTGACTTTTTAGTAAATTTGCTCACATAGTGATATATGATAATATGCTCTGAAACTTACAATAATACTGAGTGAATCGTAGCGATATACTGTACACGGCGGGGTATGATTGAATAAATTTATGGGTCCAATATAACATTTCAATTCAATATAACATTTGATTTGATTAAAAGTAGTAGTATTCACTGGTTTACAATAGAAAAAAGTAATAAAACAAGATGTAAAAACACACATCCCCAAATATTAATCTGGCATTCGACACTGCACTGACGTCGGGTCAGTATGACCTAAATAAAAGCAACTTTGTCGCCTTTTGTTCTACCTCATTTATAACATGAAATATGTACCTATACAATCCGTGAGTCGGAGATAAAGCGGGTGTTAAATCTTAATTAAAATTTCAAAAATTGACCTTAACAACCTTCAGCTAATAAAAAAATCTTTTGAAGCACTATACAATAGCCGAGAAGAGAAGCACTGAAATTTTGCAATTAAATTTATCAAGGGCTGACATACAACAAGTCTTGCTACGTACGATCTATTAATGTTTAGCAAACATCACGAAACAGACGATTAGAACGTCGAGATAAGGAATAGGCGAGGTACCTAATCATGATGAGGACAATATGACATTCGAAATGGACGAGATTAAACCCACGCTCGGTTTAGCTAAATGTGAACTGAGAACACAGTATCAATCTGAGAAAATTTATAAACAGATAACATAAGTAGCGTAAAGTAAATAAATAAAACTGAAATTTCATTTCATCGAAACAAATCTATAGCCTGTAATAATTGGACGCTCTCGCTGTAAATACTCGTAAGTCTCCCTTGCAAGAGAATATTTTGCTCAACATCATAACTAAACACGAGTAATAAATTTTGCAAGGAACAATTCGGCTGAACCCGTGTCGGGCGAACAATTCCTTCCCTCTGTCTACATTACTTATCTAATGCCTTTGCGCATGCCGTGTTTGATATAGAAATGGCGTCGTAATGCGATTCAATTTCAACCCTCCATGCTATACGACGTTTAGAAATCGTCCATGAATTTTATAATACACCAGCTATTTTGTAAGGAGCCGAGCACAGAAAGGGATTCGATCATTGATTCAAGTTGAAAAGCTAGTTTCTATTCTATTCTAGTTTGCATAGTAGTGTGTTATGCGTTAACCATATCCATGCAACTGCCGCAAAAATATGATTAAAATATTAATTCAATTGCATATCATGTATAAATGTGTACTGCATTTTGCTTGATAATATTTCATTCAACTAAAGATTCAAACTAAGTTTATATGAAGTCTTAATACATTTAAATGTTACGTAAAGTCAGCTAATTCGCTGTCGACTAATGAACCAACATCTGTACTGGCATTTACGTGGCCTTATGCGCTTATTGTATTATAATCAATGATCTGACCTGTCAATAAGATACTGCCGGAGCTCATTAGCGAAAAATTGATGAACCGTCGGTAGCTAATAGACAAATCTTTTTACAGCACTAATCGAAAATCGATTGTGGCTTCGGAAAATAATAAAGATAATCTATCCAGCAGGTGTCATAGTACTATATGTATACGTATGTACCGAGCTCCGACGGCGTCTGGCTTAAAATAACTGTACGTAGTGCATAAATTATTCGTGTGCAATGATTATTAGGTGTGATTAACACTAGCGCATTTCACGTTGACGAAAAGTTTTCAGTTCGTTTCTTTTAGTACAAATTATTCACTAAATTTTATATATAAATATATTGAACGTACTACCGCACAAAGGAGCAGATGCATTCACGGAGCCGAAGGTCGTTGATTCTAATTTCAAAAAGCAACGGTTTTTGCGAACGCAATTAACCTTTAATTGATAGAGTGTCGCCATGCGAACATTTACCTTGCATTTGGTTTTCTAGACACGGCTATAGTAACTTTTAAACCCTAGGAGTTTTCATTGTTTTTAGTTAAGTTTTTAGTAGATGCGACTTACCGATTTGCCATTAAATTATTGTGCAAGTACAGTTTGTTTTAAATATCTACATAGATGTATATATTTTTACGCGGCGAATTTAAATAGCGACAGTTACTTAATCGTTAAGATACGATCGATTATTTCACTCGCGATATATGTATGTATTACGATTGAATGTTTAATCATTCATTGAACATATTGTTACAAATTAGCCTAATTACCTACTAGTGGAAGTCGAAAATCAATCAATTCTATTTGATTACTTATCTATTAATAATTGTGTTTACCTAAAATATAGGCGCTTACTGGAAATCATGGCGAATATTTGAACGCGATTCGTGTTAGTGGATCGCACTAAATAAACCGCGTATTAATGAACAGTTTATTTGGAGAATAAATTGTGCCACCCGAGGTTTAGTGAGACTGGGGCTCTTAAAGCGTACGACACAACGCTGCATAAACGTTTACAGCCCATTCTTGTACTTAATTGCTATTTAAATAAAAACGCACCATGAACGTAATGGGACCCGTACTTGAAGGAAAAAATAACGCATTCCTGTTAAGTTCCTATACTTAAATTAAGGGTGGCCGAGCGAAAACAAAAAGTAATTTAACGATTCCTCTCCACCATATAAATATGAATAGAAATAAATTTTACTTCTCCAACTGCAAATAATAAATTCTTGCTGTAAATTTAATCCGATGTACTGAGAAATATAAAAATGATTGCAAATTTTAAATACATTTTGATTGCCCTTTTTTGACGATGCGATGATGCATGTATAATTCTTCATTAATAGCCCAATTATGCTTCGCCTCTGTTAATTATGGCATTCGAAATGATTTCGTCAAGGCGGATTATCTTCGTAGCCCTTAAAATTAATAATTAAATTATAACAAATGATTGCGATAATTCGTTACTTTATACAGTGTATTGAGTCAAGGATTATTTCATACGTTTTGCGGGACAATTTCGATTAAGATTCGAATCAGTGTACAGCAGGAATCTTCGGAAGTGAGGAAAACAAACATGTGTGAATGGTGTAATAAGCAGGGCTTAGAAGTGGACAGTGGGGTTGACGGAATAAGACGATTGACCGAACGGAATGTAACGACATTAGGCAGCAGTTGGTCGGCGAGGTAGAGCTCGGAAATAAGAAATAATGAGGATAATCCTCGAGGGTAGAGCGCCCCTCCCCCTCGCGGTGTCATCTTATCACCCAGATAGCAAAAGTGGATCGCGCACGGCACGCACGCGGCGACTGCCCGAATCATTCCATAATATTATCTTTATTAACGTCCTATACTCGCTTACGATTCACTATTTTAATACGGGACACCGAACTCAATGGACAGATAACTCTAACGAGTCTAATATTTATACGACAGCCGTGAAATTTAATAAACTCTTATCGGATAACAAATAACGTCGACGGTAGATCTAATAATTTATTAACGAATAAGCACTCAGAGATAATGCTATTCTTAAATAATAAAATGCGGTCAATACTTTGATGCAGTGTGCCGTGGTTCAGTAGACGCGGCAAAAAGTCGACTATTAATCGGAGGTAAATTAAACATACTCCGAAGAGACCTTTATAAGCGCGGCGTCTTTATGTAAACCTACTCTTGTCATACCTCAAATAGCATTTGTTTAGTCAGATCCTAATTATGTCTAGGTTATTAATTATAGACCGCTTATGCAAACCCGCCGTAATTGTGTAGGGTTATCGTCCATCACAAAACCTGTAATTAATACCTGAATCAGACAAGTAAATGATCTCTGAACAACGTTCTTTAAGGCGAAGTTGTCTAGAATTAGACATTCATGTCGTAGAAACCGTTCGTGGTGAAATATAATTCTTAGTTTATTACTCGTACTTCGTTTGGTGTCTAATCGACGAGAATTATTGTCTTATTAGTAAGAATATATTATATAATGAAATATTTTATTTCACGTAACAATATACAGTGTGTTATATGATAATAGTGCTTAAATGGCCAGCCGTGTTTTGTGTATTTATTATATAAAAATGATTGCTAATTACATTGCGATATAAACAATTAAATTACAAGCCGCGCTGCTGTGAACGTAACAGGTTTTTGTTTTGCAACGAAGAAAAACGCAAAGATCAATTAGCAACAATTATATAAATTAAACGATCTCAAGAAAGTTTAAACTGGTTTTTTAATATTAGTTATCTTGAATATTTTTATATCAGCGTTTATTTTTTTTTAAACAAAATGACTTTATAATAAAAGGACGAACCTTCATGTAATTTTATTACAAATTATGTTGGATCCGTTTTTAGTCTGGACATATTTTAATAAAAAATCATTAAATATCTATCATGGATCCAACGTTCCACTTTCACAATGTCGGTATCAATAACATATTAGTTTCCAGTGTTTAACCTGGTTCGAAGGCAGTGCAGATTACATCTACTCGTATCTGTCGGTTAGGAATATGTAAGTGTTCGACCAATAGTTATCTGTCGCGAAATTTTGGTGGCACGAATAATTGATTTGACAACGAGCTCACAAAACTACTATCTCTTTCGATACCAATATCGATCATCATTCCTGTGAAACGTTTAAAGTGTAATGAAGATGATAAAGTTTTCAACTTTGCAAACATTTTGGTAAATAGCTGGTATTTACATAAAATCTTCATTCCGGAATCTCCCTGACACAACACAAATCAAAGGTTAACAAAATTCAGGATATTTCAGGAGTGGTTAACGTAGTTTTTTAAACTTTACAATATTACGCATAATATACATAGAATAATTGTTTTCCTACAAATTTATATTATTTTTGAAGTTACATGTTATCATTTAATGATTTAAATGTAAAATATTCTTAGGCGATCATCTCAACCTCATACCTATGTCACTAAAACAGTAACTATAGTAATGTTACTAATTATCCTCTTCCTGCAGGACATTTGCCAATGAATATTACTATTATTCCTGTTAACATTTAATACTAATCATGGTAGTTAATTCTCTAGTACAGACCTAGTGTCCCATTTGAGGCCCGTTGTAACGCCCGCGGCGAATGGTAACCGTTGTCTTGCTATTCTTTTACCATAAAAAGCATCTAAATATCTTTGAGTCACTGTTACATCATTTAATATAGAATACTTATTCACATGCCAAAGGTCGTTTGACAAAAATCTTTACAATGTAAACGTGCGACGGCTTTTCATATTGTTTTATTCATATTACATACATATATTATTTTGTTTCGATTAACACTGTAATTCAAGTTCTATTCCTAGTAATATGTACCTACCGTAAATATACTCAGAGAAAAAAGCGAAATAAACCTAATTTATTGTACCTACTTACACCAAAGACTATATGCGTGTTGTAATTTGTTTTTAATTCTAACTGTCAAAAAGGCAGACGGGCCACCTGATGGTAGGCGGTCACCATCGCCTATGGACATTGCTAACACCAGAGGCGTCACCAATGCGTTTCCAGCCCTGAACGACGCTATACTGACTATGTGGATTTGATTTCATAACATAGGCTCATGCTTAGTTTATAATATTCTTTTTAATGTATGGAGCGAGCTCTCCAAGCACATATGTAGAGTAATCGTTTCGCGATGTAGAGTTATTTAGGACAGCAAGAATCGCTTCTACTCGTATTAGGATATAATTAATTACTTCATGGGTCAGCCTTTCTATAAACATGTAACAAATTCTGCGTTGGTTATGTGATGAAGCCGCTTTGTTTTATTTATAAACTCCAATTGGAGTATCTATTACAGCATATTTGTTTTTAAAATCAAATAGGTTGTACGTGTATTTCACACGTTCATCCAATAAATATTACAATATGCAGCTGTTATGGCGAGTACACGTGAACATTCATATCAGCTCCATTGGTTACGCCTTGTTGTAATATAAGACTCTATGTAGAGTCATAGCTAACATTTTGATTAGTAGCTAAACGGATTTAATATTGTAAACTCGTGTAATAAAATGTTTAATGTGCTTCATTTCTATTGAATACATTAATTTATTTCTCTCAAAATTATGTTTGTTACTCTATGTTATGAATTAGTTGCTATTATTATTATTCATAACACAAGTTTTATTGTTACATTATGACATTGAAATAATTATTAGCGTATTTATTAAACATACGTTTATTATTTATAGTTACAAAGTATAATAACTCGAGGCTGAGTGAAAGAAAGACTTTCTTAAATTGTTTTTATTTCACCGGTTTTAACAACGTGCGAATCCATAACAATAAATGTTATTTTTAAAGCAGTAGGTGTCATAATTTCATAATGCCTAATTTAATGAAGGGCGAGGTTTTATCGAAAACGTTTTTAATACATTTAATAATCCGTACCTATAGTAAATCAAATGGCGATATTCCGTAGATGTTATATTTTGTTATTGTAAACTCCACGATGTCTTATAAATAAAACAATCCGTCCAAGAGAAAAGAGAAAATTCTGAGAAACAAATGTATTAAACAAGTTCCTAAAACCGTATGCTAAGAATAGTGTTGATAAAGAATAATCATGGTATGATCAGTCGAACGAGAATCAATATAGAAGATAAACGTTAGCTATGGCAATGTAATCGAAATAGGGCCCGAAAATAGTGTCCCAAATACCTCCGCAATTCACTACACGAAAGGATGTCAAGAGTTCACGCTTTGTACAAACGCGCTACGTGCAAAACGCGGGCTCGAATGGCGAATTTATTATCAAATTTGGAAATTAACGTTCATACACAAATGTCGCTGGACACGAGTTTCCTCTATGAAACGGTGAACGCCAACGTTTCATTAGGACCAATGACATGTGTGACATGTGGAAAAATATGACACTGAAAACCATGGCCCGCTGCGTCGCGCTGCAACATCCGTGCGACGAAAATGTACACACACAAATAATGTTATTCCCATCGCACAACGATGTTCTACAATCCACCATTTTCCCTCAAATACAAAACGAGTTGTTATTATAAAATTAAAAGCATATTTCAACAAGAGAAAGTCTTAAACAATAAGACTTATAAAATGTCCGGTTCATATCGAATACTTTACATCTGTTGTGATATTGATAAGGTTTTTTTTTAAATTCAAACATTGTACAACACAAAATTATCTAACTTTCGTCATGAAATATGTTAAAAGATACCTATGGTAAAAAAATCGGGTATGTGTAAAAATATCAGACTAGACTATTGTAAAATCCAGTCGTCCCAAAATTTTTTTAGGTCTTTTTTTAATGAATAATTTTACATTAGGTTAAATATGTAGGTACATGGTACATCAACGTTATATTTTACATAACTCTATATTTTATACATATATTATATTATATGTATAAAGTATATAGAAATAAACTTCTGTGCGAATACTGGCATGGTCCGGTAATGCGTTAACTTTCATGTTGCATTTCGAACGCATGTTTGTAAAAGTACTAACTTACTAAGAGAGTTTAAATAATTTTAACACAACACGAGTTTATTATGAACTGAGACCAAATAATATGCGAGACAGGACGTTAACCCAGTTTACACGCTTAGTTGTCATTGTCAACTCATTTTCTCATGTTTCCGTCGAAAATGTGCTCCAAAAACCTTTCATTAGTACATTTTCTTCGTGGAAACGAAGTTACGTACAGTTTTAGCTATTTTATTTTTAACTGTCCATTTCATAGTACTCCAGAATGTTACTCATGTAATTTCATAATGAAACATTGCAAATGTAATGAAATGACATTCATTTTTACAAAATACTAGTTAGCTATTCGTATTACCACAGTCCCTCCAGTATTTAATCCGTTACAAACGTTAAATTCAAATTTTCGATACATATCCAATAATTGGAGTTCTGCATACAATGCCACATTTATATTAAAATTATACAGTTTTATTCAGTACTTGATTGGGATTTTGGTCGACATTTTAATTATAATCAGTTTCCATGTTTACCTAATATGACGATGTTCACTAATAAAATGTATAATGATGCTTTAAAATCGTTTACGTATTTTACCACTAAAGAAGTAAATTATAAAATTGTTTAACTTGATCCCGCTAAATATATGATTAGAATATTTTTTATATGTAATAGGTATGTTTCTATAACTGTACCATTTAATGGTTATATGTCCCCAACGGATTCGTTTCAATTTGTCATATCTGCATTACGTAGCTGCTTATTATATAAGATAGGTGCTATATATTGAAGCTTTTAAAATTACTCTTCAATTTATTTTACATTATGTATGTTGGATATATCGAAATACAATGTGTTACTGTTACAATCGCTTTTATATATATTTATTTACAAAAGTTACACTACTATTATATTTGAGGAATGATATCATATAACTACCTAAAAGAAAACTGTATATTTGTAAATATGTTTTAATGGTAATTCATTAAGATATAATTTAATAGTTATACATAATGTTATATTAGTGTCTATCAACGTGAGTGTTCTAAGGCCACGGAGATCCTTATTATTCACTGTAATATGTTGTTCTTCGACAAACGTAATCAACATGTGTGCGACTAATCGAATGCGCTTCCGATTGCTTATGTTTCCTCCACAGTCACTCCAGTATACGTACTATGAATAAGGATGTTTGCCGGCCATTGTGATATATGATATTTATCGCAACTGTATGCTTGAATGAAAATTAAATAATGCACAATGATTTTTAATACGAGGTTTAAATTTGCAAGCTAACTATAACAACGAACCCTTTTAAAATAAATTATTTCAATCCGTTCGATCCTACATTTGTTTAAATGAATATCGAAATATTTGAGAGTTGCGTAGTTACAAACATGACAAACTTCAATTTAAAATGATTTTAAAAAAATCCTCTGATTTATTCACCATGTATCTTACAATGTGTTTCAACATGAAGTGAATACTTTATCCGAACAGATAACCACGTAAGCATTACAATGCGCGCATTTAAAACATGTTTATAAAAATAAAATTATTAAGTTATAGGGATTGCTGCGGCCGCGTAGCAAAATTTTGAAAGAAATATTTTTCATACACCACTATTTTAAAACAATCAAGAGAAAGCTCAACTCGCGCTCAATAATATTAATTACCTGATTCGGAGGAGATCCACGGAACGCGAACTGAGAGGTCATTTTTCACTTTGAAACTGGCCGTCGAACTTGGATAATCACGTAATGTCAGCGTCACTGTCCGCACACACTTCACAGTTTCATATTTTGGCGCGGCACTGGTCCGGGCGAGTCGGGTGCATGCCGGGCGGCCGGGCTGGTGCAGCGATCGATCGCGCGCTCGGAGCCGGCGGAGCGTGTCGTGGCGGAGCGGCCGCGTGGTGCAGCGGGCGCGTGGTCGCGCGCGCGGCGGCAGTGGGTAATGCGGTAGCTGCCCGCCAGGTGATAGTAATTGGCGCCGCCGTCCCTCTCTCGCGTCGCCCGTCCCTGTCGGCGCGCACACGCACACTCGCGCCTGTGTGCGTGCTCGGGCTGCACACCGCTCCTTCTTTTCACGCTCGCGTCGCCGTTTGACCCCGCGCCGCAGCCGACGCTCTCGATTTTTGCGGTGCGGTGGGTGGCGCCCGCCAAGGGGGCGGCCCCGCTCGGTGGGGGGACCGGAGGTGGGGGTAGATGCACTCCTTTCTTTTTTAAAAGCTTCTCTTTCTTTTCTCGTATTTTTTATGCCAGTGTCGGTATGGAGCGGTCTCTTTTATTTCGTTTTATACGTATATATTGTGATAATTAACAGTGACGACGCGCACGACGAGCGAGTTCGCCGTAGTCGACTTAATGATAGCTTTGCATGTGATTAAAGGTAACCACGACATTTGTAATTTTTATTTTCAAACAACATCGAACTCGGGTAGCTGTGGCGCGCCCGTAGTGTCGGCCGTTGCGGCCTGTTGTGTATTCGATAGCTTATATTACTGGGGTCGCTTTAGCGGTGAAAACATGTTAGCGGCGACAGTATTAAATGCTCTTTGAATGTGTAGCTTACAGCTGTGTCTGTATTGCGTTCGGGATTATGTAGAGCTAGTTACGCCACGCTCCCAAACTTACAACTAACATAATTTACCTTCCGTTCTGGTAGGTAAATAATCTAACACCGTTAGAACTAATATGTGACCTTCTGTGTTAATTGTAGCTAATTTATAAATCAGAATAGTTTGTCTCGTCTCTATGTATAAAACTCCTATGCTTCTCTTGAAATTATAATTGTTTGATGAACATAATCAATACCAATATCTGAATGCATAGATATGAATTAAAAATCAATATTAGACATGATTCAGTTTGTCAACAGTCAATACGCATATCGTATGAAAATTAGTAATTTGCAATTTGAGTGTGCACAGTAAATTAAGTTAGGTTTGCAGTTTATAACTAAAAGAATCACTGGCCAAAACATAGATAACGGAATCTGCAACAAAAGAAGTCGGGTACTAATGTCGACTGGAGAGCACTAAGATAATTACGATGCGAGGTGATAACTCAACTAAGACAAACGCTCAAGAACTCCGCCGTAGCGTAGATGTTGCACTACAATTAAGCTACTACAATAAAACAAGCGGGTGTCGAAATAAAAGCGCAACGCGCCCGATCGATCTGTTCCCCTCTTCTTTCTTATCGCGCGAATATTTCACACTGAACGCAAAAAACTCACACAGATATAAAATATTCAAACGGTATAACATAAAATAAATTATCTTAGGTGAGCGTTGAGCGTGTGTGCGTGCCCCCTCCCTTGGGCGGGCCGCCGCCAGCGACCAATTGGGGCGAGCGGCGCGCGACTTCGCCGCCGCACTCCACGCGCCGGCCCCGCTCGCTTCGCACGCTTCTCTCGTCGCCGCGTCGCTCACATAACACACCACAGCTGCTTTCATTCTTACAGTTCCACACACGAATTACGCTCGAAAGGAACGCACAAGTCAACGAGATAGCATCTATTAGTGACTCTACCGGCTCTGTAGATGTTATGTAGCACTCGAAATGAAATGCAAAATATGTTGTTTTTTTTTATAGTCGAAGCCAATTTATTGCTAGAAACTTGGGATTGATACTGCAATATAGGCCGAGGCAGAGATCGATTTTTTCTCGTCTAAATAGAAACTTCTCTACTGGATTTTATGAGAGTAATTTAAATGTTTGTAAACATTAACTCAACAGGTGTCTGCTGTATGCGAATTACCTTCCCATTCAATACTTTTATTAACATTCATACTGAAACTCTCATTATGTTTTAAGTACCAACCTAATCTATCTGAAATATATACCTACTCAGTCGCTAAGTAAAGGATAACATTTTTATTATGCTAATTATTTGGGTGAATTGTCTTGTAAGACTTTCGAAGATCTGTTTTAATTAGGACTTAAGTACCTATATTTTTACTTATTCTTTACCTATAGACTACATGTCTAACAAATGGGTAACTGTCCTCAAATGTAAGATAAAATCATTATTGCATAGTAAGCATACCTACATTACATTGGTTTAATGAAATTGGTTGTAATGTAGGTACTTATAAGTTTGAGAAGAACTGGGAATTGCTTGTTTAAATATGAATAGTTCGATACAGTTCTGTTTCCGGTACGGTACCTATGGTTTGTCATTCGTAAATGACTACGTATGACACTACGTATAGTGACAATACAATGCAAAGTTGTACAACCTGTAAAATATTTACTTAAATACCTTATTATCACTGCTATGGATATGTTGGTTATGGTTAAAAAATATCGCCGTCATTATTTAGTATCTGTGTTGAGAACGCGTTGTCACTCTACCCACATTGTGTAGGGTTACCACACTCCGCGCGCAACGGACAGTCCGCGTTAATTTATGTAGTTGTGACGCTGTCTTTAATCACAGGGATGTAGGGTGCCAATAAATAATGCATTTTTTTATTAGTCAGGACTGAGCAGACAATTTTTAGTCATATAAATTTCAGTTACCAGGTTTGCTCGCTGTCAAAAGCCTATTGTAGGTATAATAGAGAATTTAAATTAAACTAACTTTAGTGATTGTTGTTTCTTGTGTTTATTTTTACTATAAGAATAAAATAATTTGACTTCAGTATCAATATTACTATTGTTTATTGAAATTTCATTAGAATATAACAAAAAATGTCAGGAAATCTTTAGGATTGTTCTATATGTGCCAGGAAATAATAAAAATTTATAGCTATAAAAATGATAATACGTAATAATTTAAGTACCTACGGAAGTATTATACGCCCGATGACATGTAAATTGAAAAATATTAAAGGCAATTGCATTTTTTACGAAATAGAAATAAAGCAATACACGCACATAATTTGTATGAAAATCCACCCGTGCGAGAAGCTAAAACGCTAAGCTCGTATAGCCGTGGACGTGATCAAAATTGCTTCGTATCATTGTTAAAAGTGTTCTGTATGGGGAAATTGCATCATTTCCTCAAACATAACACTTGTGTGGTCAACTTATTTTGTCGCCACTACAAGTGACATATCTACCGTACAATAACTTCTAAAGGATGTAAATTTTCTCCCGCTTCATGATATAAAACAAATTACGATCATTTACGAAGGTCACGTACTAATTAAGGTTTTAGCAAAGCCAACATTTTCACGTATGACTGCTGCTCATATGTACTCGGCTAAGGTTAGTCTCAATGGCCCCTTTCGAAAGCAACCATTAAAGTGGAATGTGAGACTGAAATATAAAATTTTTACTATTTACACTGCACTTAATGCAACTTGAAGAAACCTTTCAGTAGAAACATATTTTCCACGGTCACGCCGTGACTTTGTGGTCACTCGGAGGATTTTACAGTTGAAAGGGGTAATAGGTACACGTTAAACATAAAATGAAATATAACTGGAAATCTCGTGCATAAGACTTTAAATTGTGCGACCATTTTCCACCGTTTGCAATGTATGTAGCTACCTATTATAGTTATGTAAGTAATTATCATGCTTTTTTTTTATAATTTATATATTCTCATGGGAAATTTTCATATCGAATGTACAATGACAATTAATAATTTCAGCCTCATATTTATCAGAGTATTTTGAGTTTGGAAAAATTCTCAGACATTAATAACATTAGAAAAAAAAGAGCCCTGTGGCAAATGACAATTGCTATTAATGTTTTCTTAATTTGTATCAAATCACACAATTATATAATTGTATTGACGAAATTATAATTACATTGTATTATAATTTTAGGGTTACTTACGCCCGTATAATACTCGTAACGAATGTTTTCAGAAAACTTACTCAAAAATCAATATAATTATCAATATTTAGTCCGCGAATACGTCTTCGCAGCACATTAATATGATAAAGTTTTATTAAGGCGGTCAATTCAAAGAATATATTAATAACTTACAAGACTAATGTACATCAGCGGAGCGCCGCCAATTCGCGAAGTCTTTGATGGTTTTTTTATTCGAACCGACACCACATGTGCGAGGCCCGATAAGTATTATCGACGTGTAGACAGCTATAGCATCAGCGACAGATTGAAATAAAACGGGAAGAAGCTGCGGCGTCTTAAAAGGCTTAGTGAGAAAATAAAAAGGTGGGAGCATTATTTGCTTTAGTCAAATGAGTTTTTGCGATGCCTACTCCGGCCGTAGGTGGCCGCCTTTATTAACGTCTGCACACGACTCAAAGACAAGTCACATTCAAATATCACACTAAAAGCGTCAATCTACATACGTCCTATTGAGCAAATCCTAAAAGTCATTTATACCGAGACCCTATTCGATTGAAGTAGATTACAAATAATGAATAAAATTGCATACGAAATGAGAAGACCGAGACCGTCCGTGAATGTAGGATTGTTTGAGGGGGGTTTGCAGTGTGGGCGGATGGTTTATTGCCGGTAAATACTTAGCTAGTATAGGTACCGGTGAACCGGCGTGGATGCGAAGTTCATTCGCGCTTTTAATCTACGGAAAACCTGCCGTTTGATTCTGTTCCGCACACATTGAAATTCTTATTTCGTGGTAGAAAATAATCTACATAAGTACACAATTTTTATAGAATATACGATATTCATACAAAATGATTCGTGTTTAACTACGACACAGTTTTCAGTTGACGACGTGTTCTTTTATCAGAAAAAGTATTTGTGAGTCGCCACTCAAAAGGAACCTTGAGTCAGTCGTAATTATTAAATTACTGATTATTATTATATTCTCTTGTAGCATGTGTTTTTGATACATAATAAATCTTATAATAAGGATAGTAAGGCTCAAATCTAAAGGCAGCTGCTCATCTTGTCCTAAACTTTGGATAATTTTCGGTTGAAGTTAATGTCATTGCCATTTCAAAACACAAGTATGCAATGTTTTGATACAACACAATTTAACATAAAGTTGTATTTAATGCTCTAATGTAAAATTGCTTCTAGTTTAACTGTTTTACTAAGTTTTAAGCACACATAAATGAAAGTTACTAAAAAGTCGTTATTGACTTAATTTTTCCCGTAGACACATATGCCACTGTTTTATAAATATTGCTATTTTACTCATTATTTTCTTTGTGTAATGAAATATTAATCATTATAATTTAATTAAACTTACACATCATTAGAAATGCAAACTACATATAATAATAAAACTAGCAATAGACACATATGACTTTAATTCTTTTAGCGTTTGTTATAGGTACAACGACTTAAAAGTGTACGAACTACATTAAAAAGCAGATAAACAATTCCCTCAGAGGGAGAGGACAAGTTGCAAAAACGGTTTAAGACAAAAAAGTAGCGAAAACCAGAAATGAATCAGGGCGGGCGGGCGGCCTCCTGGCCGGGAGGTGAGGGTTCCGAACAACGCTGGCAAGTGGTGCAGGCTTGACAATACTTAGAACGGACCTCAAGCGATATTGTCATAATAAAAATGACGTTTTTATTAAGATTACCTTAAAAGCTTGGACACAAAATAAAAATACGGTTAATAGTTGATATTAAATGGTAGGCATATATTTAGTACTAATGTATACCGTGAATATTAATTAACTTACTTACGTCGAGTTACCGCTTCGCTGTTGCTTAGCATTATTTGAAACAATAGTTCTATTACAAAGTTTCGTAATAAAATTGCAATCCGACTGAATTTTACGAAATAAGAGAAAATAATTATATTCCAAGTTGAAACCGGGTCTAGTCTTTCTTTTGTGCGTTTTGTGGTTTCAAAACCATTCATTAAAATGTCACATAAATGTTTATTCAAACTGTTTTTGGGTGAATGTTAAAAAATAAAATAAAATTATTATAATTCCAAAACAATGCGCGGAAGAGTCTAAAAGCAAACGAACAAACCGAGTCAAATTACCCCTAAAACAATTTAAGTACTGTGAAATTTAGAAATTTGGCTATTGCTCAATAATATTAAAATAACGGTACGCAAACAATAGAAATGTTTAAATGCGAACAATTAAAGAACTTAATTATAGCTATACATAATTTTGTAATCAATTTCACTGTTTTAGAAATTAGTTACTCACTGAAGTTTCTATTAGTGGAAATGCAAATGTACCTTGTTTTTTTTTTGACATACTTTTTTATTCTTTTTAATATGAATATGAGTATCCCGTAAATATTACTGTGTGTATCATCAAATAGAATCTTAATGATCATACCTATTTTAAATTAGATTAGCCATTTTTTAAAGTTAAACATCTGCCAAACAGCGCCGATACTTCGACTAAAGATTGGGCGCTACCCGTACGCGACATTACATCGGCTCGTATCCCATAGCTTACTTCCAGAACATTCGAGCAAGTTCGACGAACGTTCGACGCGCTACCTAAGGCAACTGCCTGCTTAACATTACAGTTTTGCTACATTTTATTTCGATAAGCGCTATTTATTGTTAAACACGTATCTATTTAACAGACATCTTTGCATCTACTGGAGATAGACATTCGAATTAGCGACTGTAGGTGACGAATTTCTGATCTTTGTTCTCCTTTAGGCAACAATCGTTAAGCCTCGCCCGAGGTTATAAAAGGCGATTTAAAAATATCTCACGGATTGACCACTAAACCGTAATATCTCCATCGATTGTATCGCAGTCCCAGCCCAACAGTGGGAGTTAAAGGTTGCGGCTCACATTAAATGAAATTGAAATTCTACTTTTAACAGATATGGCATTCCCACGGATACTCCGGGTATCTTGTCTATTTGCGATTTAGAAAAAAATGTCTGGACCACATTCGAATGAAATAAATGAAAACGTACAGTCCTGTGATATATTGTCCACTTCTAGTATATTCGTAGGGCGGATCGTTTGGCGCAGTGACCGCTTGCAGTGTTTGTGGACACGGTGGGGGCTGAGAGGACAGGGCTGGTCATTTAGCGGAGATGAAGCTTCGAGAAATTAAACAAATACAGTAAAGTATATTGCGACTTGTGATCTGTTCTACAATGAATGAATTTTAATTTTCTTCTTTTATGGTCATTCAAACTGTGCTTTGGGCCGCCAGTAGCTTCGTACACTTCACATAAAATCATGACACCGGTTTTAACGCCATTATAATTCTAACCAAGGTGGCTCCCTCGTTTCTGTCACATATGGATTTCTTCTCAGAATGACATGATAGATCATAGTCAATCACGCTTGCCAACGGCGCATACCTAGATAAAATTCATACAGCTTTTACAATACTAGCTGTGGTATACGGTGTTACTTGCATAGGAACTGGTAGGAAAATCATACATATACAATAACCTACGTACATTTATTCCCAAGCTTCAAACCAAGCCAAGCATTTCGGCCGTGAAAACGTGACAAACAGATATAGGTACTTGGCATAAACCTTCCTCTCTAATCACTCTGTCTACTCACGAAAACCGCATGATAATCCGTTACGTATTTTAATATGTCTAAGAGTACAAAATAGTTACACACATACAAGATCTACATATACATACTTAAAAGTCATAAATGTTATTTGTCGTACGTTTTCTAATGAACGTATCGCTCAATTTGAATATAAAAAAAACTAATTGGACATTAATATCGTTTTATGGTTGAAATAGCCATTATTTGTATTTATAATCCTATCAAACCAAGTTTTGGGACATCAATATAACAAGTGGCATAAACACCAATACCCATTTGCTTATTACGAAGTAAAATTATACGACGAGATTAAATGAATACAGTTGGATTAATAACAATGCAAATATTCATAATTTCATAGTCGGCAATTCAAATGAGCGTTTTGTTAGTTTTGGGTCGTGCCACTGACCCGACTCATGGAGCACAAACTGTATATTATAACACTAATTCATATTATACACAGACCTTTATTATATACACACTTTTATCGTTTTCTTCAACCATACAACAAATGGTATCTTCAAAGATACAACAAAACAGTGTCAGATTAGCGAAATTATCTGTAAAACAGATGGATTTTGTGAGCAGATAGGCATTCGCAATGAAATCAGTGCAGCGTGAAATGGTTATGGTAAAAAATACATGTTGAATTTAGTAGGCGCTAAAAACAAAATGTAAATATACACAAGAAGATAGGCGTGTAATAATACACTGCATATAGTCTGTAAAGTTAAGGAACGTTCATGCGTTTGGGCGTCGGATGAGTGACAGCCTGGACGGCTTGTTGTAAATTTTCACGAACTTCGTAATTTAATCAATACTGACTGCATTCAAACAAATACTAACTAGACTAACATTAGTAAAAGTTCGATCCTGTAGATCTATTTCTCATGCATACTTATCCCTCCCTGTTACTTAGTTATTGAAATTATACTGGCAGGTCCATTGGAATTGGTAAGGTTTTGTCCGGTAAAAAACAGAATCTAAAATTTTGAAGGCGGCTTACAAACATCTGAAAGGAGTCTCTAGTAGGTAATCGATATCCGTACTAGAAAGGAGGACTTACATGTAGTTTACGTGGAACGATAACCTAACCTTTCATATACCTATGTAGTAATACAAATATTTGTAATTATTACTTGACGTTCGAAATAGATGGGCTGAAAAATGTATAATGTGATATTTTTAGGGATCAGTATTTTAAATCAAAAAATGTTAAAAAGATTTTTTTACATAAGATTGTAATTCGATTTTTTTATTATTTGTGTCATATGACTTTATTCACATAATATAATAGGTATATAAAATGCAACACCAAATCTGTCTCTAACAATAACGTTCACGTTAAGTCATATTGTTTTTATCAGTTTCAAATCGTTTGTCCCTTATTTTGTTTAAAGATTTCTATGTTACCATTCAATTGACGTAACAAATTAGCAGATAGCCTTTATGACGGTGAATCAAAATAAAATTAACCCCTCCTAAGTTATATATCTGAGGAAACAAGTGCTACTTTATTCGTATGTACCTACATCATATCCATTATCTCCCGTTCTAACCATTGATTTTAAGTCAATAACCTAATTGTAGTTTCTCCATCTACTGACGTTTCTCTAAAGCAGCCAATTATGTATGTACTACACTTGTTTTGTGTCTGCCATGTTTGTCTACAATGGAAAATAAAGTACACAGTACACGCGGAAAGATCATTTGCGAAAGTAATCTTTTTTTTTTTTTTCTTTTTTTTTTTTTTTTTTTTTTTTTTTTTAATATGGGAGTAGAAGACGAGCATGCAGTCCACCTGATGGGAAGTGGCTACTGCCGCCCATGGAC